>PVLC010006996.1:0-65882 GCA_004027655.1 Graphiurus murinus | reverse complement strand
ACAAAAAATTTGACTTAATGGAAGGTAATGGGAGGAGGGGGGACACCCTAATGAGCATGATGTACTTACAAGATCACATCAAAGTCAATCACTGAACTGACCAGGAGATAGGGGGAGGATGGGTGGGAATTGGGGAAGGGTTAATGAGAAATATGTGCATGGATGTCTTTACCTGTACTAGCTTGTACCCAACAAAAATATGTGATTAACCCTGTTGTACCCAAGACATGTATAAAAATCCATGCTAAAATAATAATAAAAAAATTTAAAAAAAAAAAGAAAATCAATTAGCAAAAAAAAAAAAAAAAAAAAAAAAAAAAAAAAAAAAAAAAAAAAAAAAAAAAAAAAAAAAAAAAAAAAAAAAAAAAAAAAAAAAAAAAATATATATATATATATATATATATATATATATATATATATATATATATATATATATATAAAATACTAAGGGGTAAGGGGTGAGTTTGGTGGTAGAATGCACCAGGATTCAATCACCAGTAAACACACATGCATGCTCACACACACACACTATAAAGCAAATAAAACAAAATAAAAAATTTGCTAAATTTAGATGTATATACAGATTATATATATATATATATGTGTGTGTGTGTATACACCTAAATTTAGCAAATATATATACACACACACATATATATATATAATCTGTATATACATCTATATATATATATACACACACACACACACACACACACACACACACATATATATATATATATATATATATATATATATATATATTTTGTGGTACTGGAGATTGAATTCAGGGCCATTCTACCTTCGAGCTATACCCCCAGCCTTATGTTTTATTCTTTATTTTGAAACCAGGTCTCGCTAAGTTGCAGAGTGCCTCATGAGGTAGCTGAGGCTGGCCACGAACCCGGATCCTCTGTTCTCAGCCTTCCAAATGCTGGGATTACAAGTGTGTACAACCATGCCCGGCTTTCCACATATTTATTATTATATTTTTTGCTGGAAATTCATTAAAAACTTTGATGATGCCCTTTATTTATTTATTTATTTTTTTTTGCGGTACTGGGGATTGAACTCAGGGGCATTCTACCTCTGAGCTACACCCCCAGTCCTATTTTTTTATTCTTTTTATTTTGAAACCGAGTCTCACTAAGTTGCAGAGTGCCTCACTAGGTAGCTGAGGCTGGCCGCGAACCCGGATCCTCCGGTCTCAGCCTTGATGATGCCCTTTAAAAAACTATTTGAAAGGGCAGTCATGAACGAGAATGGATTTCTATTCTTATAGACTAATTGGCTAAGCATTAGAAATTGGTCGCAATGGCCCCACCAGGCAATATAAAAGAATACATCAGACAAAAGTGACATGATCATTTCAACAGATGCTGAAAAATCATTTGATAAAATTCAACACCCATTCATGCTAAAAGCACTGCAGAGAATCATAATAGAAGGAGTATACCTGAACATCATAAAGACCCATAGCCAACATCATATTTAATGTGGAAAAACTGCCAGAGTTCCCACTAAAAACAAGAACAAGACAAGGATGTCCATTATCACCAATGCTGTTCAATATAGTACTTGAGACTCTAGCCAGAGCAATAAGGCAAGAGAAGGAAATCTAAGGTATAAAAATAGGAAAAGAAAAACTAAAACTATCCCTTTTTGCAGATGACATGATATGATACTTAGAAGATCCAACAAAGTCAACCAAAAACTTATAGAACTGATCAACAAATTCAGCAAAGTGTTGATACAAAATCAATCTTAAAAAATTAGAAGCTTTCCTGTATGCCAACCATAAATCTGCTGAAAAAGAAATCCAGAAAACAATTCCACTCACAACAGCAAGCACAAAAACAAAATACTTAGGAATAAACCTAACCAAGGAGGTAAAAGATCTCTATAAGAAAAACTATAAAAAGTTGAAAAAAGAAATTGATGAAGACCTTAGAAGATGGAAAGATCTACCATGCTCTTGGATAGGCAGAATAAACATCATCAAAATGGCCATTCTCCCAAAAGTGATCTACAGATTCAATGCAATACCCATAAAATTACCAAGGTCACTTATCAGAGACATAGAAATCAGTTCTTAAATTCATTTGGAACAACAAAAAGCCCAGGATAGCCAAAGTAGTTCTTAGCAACAAGAACCAGGAGGCATCACAATACCTGACTTTAAACTATACTACACAGCCACAGTAATAAAAACAGCATGGTTTTGGCACAAAAAACAACAGGTAGACCAATGGAGCAGAATACAAGACTCAGAAACAAACCCACACACTTACAGTCAATTGATTTTTGACAAAGGAGCCAAAAACACACATTGGAAAAAAGACAGCCTCTTCAATAAATTATGTTGGCAAAACTGGTTAACCATATACAGAAAAATGGAAATAAACCCAAACTTTCTCACCCTGCACAAGAGTCAATTCAAGATGGATCAAAGACCTAGATGTTAGGTCAAAGACCTTGCAGCTTCTTGAAAAGGACATAGGGTAAACACTTCAACACATAGGCACAGGTAAAAACTTTCTCAACAGGACCCCAAAGGCACAAGCAACTCAAGAAAGATAAATATATGGGATTGCATTAAATTGAAGAGCTTCTGTGCAGCAAAGGAAACTATCAAGATCCTAAATAGAGAGCCCACAGAGTGGGAGAAAAGTTTTGCCAGCTACTCTTCTGATAGAGGACTAATATCTAGGATATACATAGAACTCAAGAAACTCACAGCTAAGAAAACAAATAACCCAATCAAAAAATGGGAAAAGGATCTAAATAGACACTTCACAAAGAAGAAATACAAATGGCCAATAAATGTATGAGGAAATGTTCCACATCATTAGCAATCAGAGAGATGCAAATCAAAACTACCCTGAGATTTCACCTAACTTCAATCAGAATGGCAATCATCAAGAACACAAACATCAACTGCTGGCGATTGTTGGTGGGATTGCAAATTAGTGCAACCACTTTGAAAAACAGTATGGAGGATCCTCAGATGAGTAGGAATGAACCTACCATATGATCCAGCAATATCGCCTCTTGGTATCTACCTAAAAGAATGGAAACCAAACTTTCAGACCGATGCAGATGCATGTGTATCTATGTTTAGAGCTGCACAATTCACAATTGCCAAATGATGGAACAAGCCAATGTGTCCATCAACAGATGAATGTATTACAAAACTCTGAAATATGTATACAATGGAATTTTACTCATTGATAAAGAAGAACAAAATCATGTCATTTGCAGGGAAATAGATGGAACTGGAAAACATTATGCTAAGTGAGATAAGTCAGTCACAAAAAGCCAAAAATTATATGCTCTCCCTAATATGCAGAAGCTAGTGAGAAAGTGAGACATAAGAGGGACTCTAGATGAAGAAGGAGAAACCTTAGATGAGCAAAGAAGGTGACTTAACTGAAGGTGATGGGGGTGGAGGGAAATGCCTTAATGCACATGATGTACTTTCACAAACATATCAAAGACAGTCAATAAACTGAAAATGAGAAGGAGGGAAGGGGAAGGGAATGGGGTGGGAACTGGGGAAGGGTTACATGAGAGATGTGTGCATGTATGCCTCTACCAGTTTGTACCTAACAAAGATGTATGATTGCAATGCACCAATAAAATAAATAAATAAACAAATAAATAAATAATAAAATAAAAAAGAACTTATATTTTAAAGCCATAATACACAAAACCTCAGCATCTTCGTGGATGTTTTCCCTGAATGATGATAAATTACTTTTAAATACATGGATGTCACCTGTGATTCAATCTGTGATTAAAATGGAAAACTTTAGTTAAAGAAGAAATAAGAGCTATTTTCAGTAATGCAAGGAAAAGGCAGAGAGAAGGGACAATTATTGAAAATTAACCATGGACCACTCAGGGCAATGTGTACTTTGCTCAGGTTATTGTTTTTATCTGACTAGCCCAGGGAATTTTTTTCTCCTGCTGATTGTCTCATGGCAGCAGCAAAGAATGGCCATGAATTCTGGAATCCAGGATGGAAGCCCTGGAATTTCTATCTCAGGACTAGCCCAGGGATAGCTTTATCTTTTTCATTAATTAACTTTTTCCTAAGAAAATCAGTTAATTTTTCTGGATATCATCTTGCTCCATTGTAATATAAGGACATTTACTTAATGTTAACTTTTTTTTCCTTTTAAAATCCATCTACTTTAAAATTATAAATCTATTTTTATAGATTGTCATCTACATCTGGAGTTGAACAGAGATGGGTTATTTTTATTTCTAACCAATGTCCCAAAGATAAGTCCCTAAGCCTGGTACTTTTTAGTGAATACAGCAATACTATGCTGTCCTTGACATTGGGTGTGGTGTAAGTATCCCAGTGATGCTTGCTTAGTGATTAATTTGCTGATCTTCCTAATGAGGCAGGATCCCCATGGTTACCTATTTTCTAACATTGGCAGTGAGCCAAGAAGTAGTTAAGGTTGTATGTTGATACTAACTGTAGAAGAATTAAGTATTCAAATAAAACACTCTCTCTGATGTTAGCAACAACTATGAAATTTCCATTGCGCAGATGCTCTTTTGGAAATTAGTGGAGTGTGATACACTTAGGAATGCTCTTTTTGGTCCATCTTTTCTAAGAACTGGTTCTATTTATATAAATTACTGTCTCAGTTTTGGGTCTGGCATTTGTTAAGGGAGGCCCTCTGGAGACAGATACTTGTTCTCCCTGCTTCCTAATATATTGCATTAAATTGAAAACATGTGTTGAATTGTTCATTAATATGGAAAAGTTTGCATTTAATGATTAGTACAGAGTTCAGAGGTACCTAACATAGGTCATATCAGACTTCTATCTGTGAAGCCTCTAGTGAATCACTTTTCAAATCTAGACTGTGTGAAGGCTATATCAATCTGGTGTATCTACTCATTAATAGAAATGTGTAGGAATGTTCACAGATAGAGTTGGTGGTGTGTAAGTCGTGTCTGTATTTTTTGAAGCTAAATTCTCTTTCCATATTAAGCTGCACAATAAGGATTGCAAATGAAAGCAATACTAACGGAGTCCAAAAAAATGCTGTGTTAACAGTTCACTGATCACTTAATGGAAACCACATCTATTAATTGTCTTGATACTCTGACAAGGAATCTTTCTTACTAAAAATAAACCTAAGCACAAAAATAGGATAACAAATACTTTGGAGTGAGCTGATATTCAATCATAATCTGTAAGTAATAATCCAAACCTATTCAGTAATTATTACTATTTTCCAGACTATGTTCTAACTGCTTAAAATGTACGTTCTCATTGACCACTCAGAACAACTCTGTGAAGAAATAAATTGTTTCTTTCTTCACATATGAAGCACCCTGGAATGACTTGGTTATTTGATCAGGATCACTGAGATGGTAAATGATAACATAAGGATAAGAACTTAGTCTGGGTTGAAAATCAGCATACTTATTGTGGTTCCTAGATGCTTGACTTAAAACAACAACAACAACAACAAAAAAAAAAAAAAAAAAAAAAAAACCCAGTTTTTTTCTATGTACCAAAACTGCTAGTCATGTAAGCTAAAAAGAAAAATTCCTTGAAAATTTATCTTATGTATTTATTGACCTGTATATTTACATCTAGTCAAATACTACTGAAAAATGATAAAGCTATAAAACCTAGGTAAATGTCTGTTTAGCATGTCATTTATAGTTACTTCCATCTTCATATGGCATGACTTTTCACTGAGTGTACAAGATGGAAAATTAGTGAGCAAAAGAATAGACTTTACTTAAAATATTTTTATGGCAGAAGATTGTTTATACATTTACTGGTGCATTATAGTCTCAAATCGCAATGTAGTTTATAGTGATGGTGGCATACATGCACACAGCATTTAGTGATCTTTCTCCCAGCTCCCTTCCTCAATATGATACTGAGATCGGCATTGATTTTCTCATGTATAAACATAATGTCAATGGAGAAGGTATTAAAGTATTTTGAATCCAGATTTTCCAGCACTGGTGTTCCTCAAAGATCATAGTCCTAGAAACAAGGCCCTTTCTTACAATTCTTTTAGTTTTCCCTTTTCAAATTTGTCCATATTCATATATCTAAAAGATAGTCTATTTCCATGTGCATCTTAGAGCATAAGTATTATTTCATACATAGGTTGTAGTATAAAACTTATCACAAAGTTCATGATAGGAAGAGCTGTCCTCATAGAACTAATGTTATGAATGATTGTAATGTTATCCTGCTAGGCCATGCAAGATGCTTTAATCCTTAATATCTTCTGAGGTTTCTTAATAATGAAACAGTCCACTCACAAAACTATCTTTTGTAGCATCTCATGAATTTTGCTAATGTAGAAGCAGAGTTTTAAATTGATTGATAAAATATCCTCTAGCCGCCGGGCGTGGTGGCGCACTTGTAATCCCAGCATTCGGGAGGCTGAGACCAGAGGATCCAGGTTCGCGGCCAGCCTCAGCTACCTAGTGAGGCACTCCGCAACTTAGTGAGACTCGGTTTCAAAATAAAGAATAAAAAAAAAAAAAATAGGGCTGGGGGTATAGCTCAGAGGTAGAATGCCCCTGAGTTCAATCCCTAGTACCAAAAAAAAAAAAAAAAAAAAAAAAAATATCCTCTAGCCACAGCGAAAGAGTTCCTGGGTACAACTACTCATTTTGTATTTGAATGGTTCAGATTTACCTGGATTTTCATTTTATAGTTCCCCCTCCTTTTTCTCCCAAAGAATTTCTATGAATATAATCTACTTTCCCTTGTGAAATTCTTAGTATTATCAAGGGTTCTAGAAACCCCTGGTGTTACATACATATGTCCAGGGAAATGGTCAATGGCTTTAAATTGGCCATTTTTTAAAAATCACAATGGATTTGAGAACTTATATGACAGTTCTATGACTAGTGTGAATGCAATATGTTTAAAGTCACCATAATTAAAGAAACAGATATGTGAACTATTTAAGCAATTTCATTGATAGTGTCTATATAGATACCGTTATTCATAAATGTCAAGTAACCACAGAACACTCTAGAATATTTTCTCAAACTATGTTGTATGGAAAACACTTGTGTTCTTCAACATTTTTTATACACCTCTCATCCTTATGCACACATATAAAATACATGATTCTATAATAAAACAGAAGGAGAATTGTCTACTATACTATACCCTCAGAGCTTTACAGTTCAAGTCTCTGAAAAGCCTTATTAAGTAGAAACCAACTTAACTGTTTTAGCAATCCCAAAAAGATTTGATCTATAAAGTACATTTTCTGAAATAATTTGAAAAATTATCTTTGCAGCTAAAATCACATGTAAGAAATCACAGTGTATCTTTTTCAAATATATGTATATTCTATTTGAAAGTTATTAGGCTATTTCCAAAAATTGCATTTGCTTTGTTATCATCCTGGTAAAATTTGAACCAGGCAACAAGAGCACAGATCTCCACAGTTATTGGAATTAATAAGTTCCTGTGAATATATGATCAGCAGGCAGAAAGTGACATTTTCCTTTACCTACATTTAATTGCTGATCAAGCAAAAGTGGAAGCTTTTCAAAATGATACTCCATGTGACAGCTGTGCAATCTTTCATTTTAATTAAATCATTTCTAAAAAGGGTCCTTAGAAAAATCACATAACACCCACTTGAGTATTTTCTATAGATCAAGTCCATTGTGATGAATGGTGTGCTCCTTATCTAGTTGTACAGTATAACAAAATTCATCTATCAGCACAAAAATTATCTAGGAGAGCAGAATTGGCTGAAAAAAATGAAACTTTTCTTATCTTTACATTATTTCTAGATGTTGGAGTTGAGGTTTTCTTCCCAGCATATTTTTATTGTTATTTATTCATTTATTTGCATCTGTCTATTCAGAAGGATTTTAGAAAAGCTAAGTAGCATCATAAAACCTTGTTGCCTGTTCCTCTCTTGGCTCTGCATGGCTCAGGAGTCTGCCTTGCAGAGTTACTGTAGGGGAAAAGTCTCCTTAACCCTTCTGGAATCTGTTCATTTTGGATGAATAATCATTCAGCTGAGCAGCTGCTGTCTAATGCAGTGCCTAAACCTAATGCAGACTCCTAAGAGACTTACAAAGTCATTTAAGAATCTGTCTTGGTGAAGCATGTGCTAACTGTTTGGGGTGTGTACTGAGGCAGCCAATTGCCTCTCCCTTGCCCAGGGTGCCCTACCTATTTTTAAGCATTCAGATGCAGTCGGCCTGACCTCACCTTGTCTTTCAGAATCTGTTTCTGGAAGGAGGACAGAGCCACCATTTTGCTTCCTCTCCTCCCTTATAGGTAAGAGTATCTAGCACAGCAATATGATCCATCTTACAGAATCTTCACTTTTCTCCAAGTCACTGGTAGAATAGAAAGCAAATTATAAACACAACTGTGCTGACTGAAGGAATGCTTGAACACTGGAACCAACATCTTCACCTTCCTGCATATAGTCATGCCCAAGGCATCTTCATAGAATTCTGAAAATCTGAGAAAATAAGATTAGAAATTACACATTTAGCATATTTCACTTGACTAAAAACAAAATTCCATTATATTCTTTTAAAAAATAGATTAGAATTCTTGGAAAGTATGACAGGATGCATATACATGCGAAATATGTTAACCAACTTGTTGTGATTTAATCAACTTTGTAGCACTTTTTTTTATAGATTTGGCTAAATTTGTCAAGGAACTAGAACACAAAAACTATCTGAATGCAATTTAAATGAGTGGCTTTTAGGTGATGATTTTTACTTGGTTCCTCTGGGTCCCTCTCATGACAGACACTAAACATGGAACTATTTGCTTTAGTGTGCCAGTTAGTTTCAAGACCTTGTTCCTTCTTTGTTATGTCTTCATTTTTGATTGAAATGCCTTCTTGATAAATAAGGTTTAGCTTTAAAGCCTGACTTAAGCTTCATCTAAGAGACCCCTTTATCCACTAGGCAGGTGTGCTCAGTCACTGTGCCTATGCTTATTATTATCATTATAGTAAAACTGCTTACCCTAATGGGATGGAGTTGAAAATCATACGCTTGCTTGGCACAGTGGCAGACACCTGTAATCCCAATAACTCAGTAGGCTGAGGCAGGAAGATCACAAGTTTGAGACCAGTCTTGGCAACTTAGCAAAACCATATTTCAAAAACAAAATTTAAAAAGAGCTATGGGTATAACTGTTATAATGCCCCTGGGTTCAATCTCCAGTATAGTAAACAAATAATAAATATATATCATAAGCATAATGGTTAACATTAGTTGAATACTGAACCATGTATCTCTTATTGTTGTAAACCTAAATTTAATAGTCATTATTCTTGTTATTATCCCTAATCTATAGGCAAATAATTGGCATAGATAAGTTAATGAACTTCACTAGTGAAAAGGTTAGGAAGTGCATTTAAACTAAGTCTAGCTTCAGAACCCATGATTCTAAAAATAATGACATACTGCTACTGCCATTTATTATAACTTTAGTAAGCCCTATAGCAGCTATCTTTCCTAAGTAAATGATAAATTTTCCAAAAGTAGGAAAACTTAACATAATGCTTATCACAGAATTACTATTAAATACAAGTATCTAATAAATGAATATTGAATAATGAATAGATGAATGTCAAAAATGCACCAATTTTTTTCTGGTTAATCATGAATTTCTTTAATTTTAGAGTTATAATGACAGAATTGTCTAAAATATAATTTCATGAATTTTAAGAAATGTATTTGACTCTACATATGTTATGACACATGGATATATAATACTTTTACTATTTTTAAAATTCTTCAAAGAAGCACTTTTGTTTTATTTTTTTAAAACAAAAAAAAGGAACTAAACCAAATTTGTTCCTCTATTAGTATGTAGTGTCTGAAGAGCTGGTGGGCCTAAGGATCTGCCCTGATATTTTTACAGAGATCTAAAGTTAAAAGTTTCTAAACATCAAAGAAATATTTTTTCTTGATCTCTTTGCTGGATTTATTATTTAAGTGAAGATGTTTGACCCAATTCATCATAGCTAATACATGCCAAAGGTGAAAGACATTTGAATTATTAGACAATGCAAAAAAGATATGCCACCATCATTGAATATACTACATAGTATCCTTTTAGCCAATGGTAACTTGTGAAATTCTCATTTACAATGAACTAATGTAACATATTAGATAGTGATGTTCATAATCGGTACAAGTAACTGACTAATGTGATTCACATGAAGATATAGATATCAGTCTCCAAAATGAGCAGAGAGGCTCAATTTGCATAAGAGAAAAAAGAAACATAACTGATTATATAAGAACATACCTGTGTATACTGCTTTTCAAGTGAAGACTTACATTAGTATGGTGACTATAAAAATTATCTGCCTATATTAGCTTCCTCAATACAGTGCTTTGCTTCATTGAATCTGACTTAGCTATATGACTGGCATTGACACATATGTTCAGACTTCCACCTCTAGTCACAGACTTGGAATTCCCTCCCAAATATCCCCCTCTGCTTTACATCCCAAAGGCCTCCACTCCAAATACTCACATCCCCAGACCAGCATTAGGTGATATTTGGAAAACACCAAAAGCCAACATACTAGAACAGAACACAGCCTCAACATAAAACCATGAGCACAGATAGGTGTTGCAAAAAAGACTTAAATGGTTATTGCTTAAATGCCACTAAAATTTTGAAGATGTCTGTTACAATGCATCACACAATAAAAGCTCAACAGTGAGTAGGAATGACAAGCAACAAAAATGAGATTTTGTTGTTCAAAGACTGCAATGCTACCAACAATGCAAGAATTGTTAGAGGCAGAATATAAAATAACTATATATTAAAAGTATTAATAAATAAAGACACAGTCATTAAAATGTGAAGAGAACATGTTTTATGGTATAAATATGGGAAATTTACAAAATATTGAATCCAGAGAAAAGAAAAATATAGTTGTAAAACAAGCAGTAGGAATGAGTGAATTAGACACAGATGTGTAGAGAATTTTAAAAACTAATCAATTTTCCTATACAAATAAGGAAATACTAAAACTAGCGAAGTGTAAAAATTCTAAAAAATATTACTACTGATAATCATAAATAGACTAAACTATTAGTCTAGAAAGGAATTATCAAATTAGATATATTTTTTAAAAAGTCTGGCTGTATGCTTATTTCAAGGTCCATACTTAAAGCAAAACAGCAAGGAGTTAATGGAATGTAGAAAAGATAATCTGAGAAAAATTTAGCAAGAAAAAAATCATGCAGTTAGCTGTGACAATATAGACAAAATTTAAAATATAGCATAGTACTAAGAAGAATGGGAAATTAGATAAAAATTAAAGATTCATTCTTTAGTGGAGAAGCAAATATGATTATCTAGCAAAGTTAGATTTGTATGCTCAACAGGGTGGAGGATAATAGATGGTATGGATAAGTGAAACAATACAAAATCTAGAGTTAGACCCTATTATACAGAAGACATTAGTATTAGATAAATACAAATTTATCAATTAGTAAAAATAATTGGAAAATTATACATTAAATGATAAAGGACAACTTTTTTTAAATTAAAAAGCAAAATATAAAAACAGAAACAAGAAGTGTAATGTTTCTAGTGAGTATTTAAAATAGCACTTTCATAAATGTCTAAGATGGGTAGAAAATTGGTACAGATCTCCAGAAAGCATTTTATCAATGTGTATCAGCTGACTAGTCATTAAATGGAATAAGGTGGGAATAACCTATGTGTGATTAAAAATTGATTTTATTATTTTTTTTTAATTTTTTTTTTTTTTTGCAGTACTGGGGATTGAACTCAGGGGCATTTTACCTTCAAGCTATACCCCCAGCCCTATTTTTTATTCTTTATTTTGAAACCAGGTCTCACTAAGTTGCTGAGTGTCTCACTAGGTAGCAGAGGCTAGCTGCGAACCTGGATCCTCTGGTCTCAGCCTCCCAAATGCTGGGATTACAAGTGTATGCCACCACGCCCGGCTGATTTTATTAATTTTATTGGTACATTATAATTATACACAGCAATGGAATTTGTTGTGATACATTTCTATGTGCACATAACCATTTTGTCTCTTTCATTCCTCAGTGCTTCTCCTTCCCTCCCCATCTCTCTCTCCCTGATCCTCTTATCCTCTACTTCTCTACTTGTCTCCCTTCTATTTTCTTTAAATCTCTCCTTTTTTCTCTCTAGCTTCCACATATGAGAGAACATATCTGGCCTTGGTTTTCTGAATCTAGCTTATTTCACTCAACAGTTCCATTCATTTGCCTGCAAATGACATAATTTGCCTTTCTTAAAAATGCAATTGAATTTGTCTTTCTTGTTAGCCCAAATCATGACTACTTTCTATACTAAGTCATTCTGGAAGAAAAAATATTTTGCCACTCATTTTTTTCCAGTAAGTAAGAAATTATTTTTAAGAATTTCAAGATGATTAGAGATTGTTCAGTTTTTCCCAGATCATCAGAACATCATTTGAAAATCATTGCAGCCCATCTGTTCTCAATCACAAGAGATATAAAAACAGTTAGTAAGAATACATTGAACATCCAAGGCCACATCTACCTAGTCAGAAGACTTACTTCATTGGCCTGAAAAACATTCTCCTTTTTATCAACTCCATACTACACACTCTTTGTATCAATCCATTTGGGCTATCTTGGACTAGGTAAACATCCAGCCTCCAAATTTCAGCACCTTGCAGTAAAAAAGGCCATTTGTTCTTGGACCATCTCCAGAATGTACCTCTTCATTTTTTACTCCACATCCCAAGATGGTGAACTAATGACTCTTGTGGACATTACAGGTCTTACGGTAAAATGAAAGGAAGGAGTTGTAAACCAGGAGCTGAGTCTTCTAGCTTCTGCTCACAAACCAACATGTAGCATTTCTGCCCACCTTTCACTTGCCACATCAAGTCAAATGACTTTTCTGAGTTCAACAGCCATAGCAGTGGGGAGGAGATCTAATCCTTCCTAGGATGGTGTATCACCAGTTACATTGCCAGGCATGATTTTGATGAAAGAGGGTACTATCCTTCCCTAGGAAGAAGCATCTGATATTTTTAGTGATATTGTCATCTTCTATCCATCTAAAACATTAAATTTTTTTAATATTATTTATTCAAGATTCTATGGGTATTTATTTAAAATCTATTCTGTTCCTGGAAATGTTCAAATACTGGGGACTAAAACATGAATAATACAGAAAAGTCTACTCTAGTAAAACTCACAGATAATTAGCAAACACAGATTATTATAATCTACTATCAGATTGTATTTAGAATCATGAGATAGAGAACTGGGTGGCATCTTTAAAAAAAAAATCCCAATAGCAAATATTTTAGGTCTGGTAATCATATAATCTTTGTTGAAATTATTCCACTTGATGTTGTAGCACAAAAGTAGCCATACATAAACACATACCATATATTCTAATGAACCTATGTTCACTAAAACAGGCACTGAAATGGGGCTCATAGTTTGCTATACACTGAATTAGGTAATAAGTGGGGGCAATGAGCTTCTTAAAGTAGAATCCTCAGGGTAGAGCTCTCAAAGAATGTGATAATGTTGAGGTCTGAATACCAACTGACCAGGATTGCAAATATCTTGGGGCAGAGTATGTAAGTAGAAAGTTACATCATGTACAGAATTCCTGGAGCAGAACACAAGTTGGTATTCTTGAGGAACGGAGAAAAGATGGATGTTCGAGAACACAATGTACTAGTTTGCAAGTATGAGCTAAGAGAAATACTATATGCCACTGAAGAGTTTGGGAGTTTATTCAAGATGGACTTGAAAGTCATTAGAATATTTATGTATTATGTATGTATGTATTTATTTATTATTACTAGGGATTGAACCCAGGGGCATTCTACCTCCAAACTACACCCCTAGCCTGTTTTATTTTTAATTTTGAAACAAGGTCTAACTAGGTTGCTGATAGTCTTGCTAAATTGCTGATGCTCTCCTAGAACCTGTGATCCTTCTGTATCAGGTTCACAAGTATTGAGTACAGTCATGCAACACCACACGTGGTGTCACTGGACTCTTGAAGTAGGGGAATGTCATGATTGAATTGGCTATGAAAAATGATTACCTCAGGCTGCTGTTCATAGAAGAAGCTATAGGGGGCAAAGAACAGAAGCAGAAAGGTTATTGCAGATATCCAGGGGAGAAGCCATTTTGGTAGTAGAGGTAGAAAGAAATGTGCAGATGCAACACATTTTGAAGGCAGAAGTGATTGAACAAATCAACTAATTGGTTGAGGGTATGCTAAAGAGAGAAGTCATTAGGACTCCATAATTTGAGTTGGAACACATGCATTGGGAATGACCTCTTCAGGTTCACCAACTTACACAAAATAAATTTGAAAATTAAAGCAATTATCTGGAGATTCTAAGCAAATTTTTGTCAGGATATATCTTATGGATGTTTTAATTCTCTATTTGCACCTCTCCAGTCAATGCCAAAGTGTACCTAACTGGGAGACTTGGCAGTTGGATCAGTTTTAGCTTAGCTAAGTCAGAAAAGTTTGGCTTTCTGACTTCAGAATCAATAAAGTTCCCAAAACAGATGAAACTATGCATTTAAATGTACACTATAGACATATTCACAAATCTCAGAAGTTAGTGTTTATGTCATTTTTACCCAAAGAATGTGATATATATAAGGCTCATGTAAATAGTAGAAAATTTTTTCATAATAATATAAGCATTTATTGGACCGATTATTTATTGAGAATCTGGTGTATGCTGGGAATATTGTGACATAACAAAACCAAAACGCATATATGGACTTTATATTGGGAGGGTTAGGTGTTCAAGTAAATGAATAAGCAATATATATTAATTGTAATTAACACTTACTGAGTACTGTCTCCAGTAGAAGCTGATAAATAATAATAAGTAAATACTTCTTATTTCTGAACATTATTTCTTCATATATGCTACCTTTTTCAATTTTATTATAGATTTTTCAAATGCCTTTGTTTTTCTATTATGTTATGTGCTGTATGATAGATTATAATAAAAATGGTAAATGTAAAATTAATAAAATATTTTAACATGATCATATTTTCCTCCAAGGGTAGAAAAATGTTATCCCTAGTTGACAAAACTGTATTAGTTAAAAAATCTCATGAAGCAGATTCAAAATGAGAAGAATGCACAACACACAAAGGATACTTGCTAAAGTCAATTCAGTTTCATTATATTGTCATGGTTAGTGAATTTGTTTTCCCATCTTTAATAACATTTTCATATAGAGAATAGATAATGAAACATTTTTTCACTGAAATGACTTTATCAGTTTAATAATTTCTATTTTTCCAAGGCAAATAGCTGTCACAATTATTAAACAATTGCATGACAAGCAGATACTCTAATTATTTTCATTACAATTATCATATGATAGTGTAAAGAAAATGAAAGGAAGCCATTAATGCTGAGATTGCCAGGGATACATTCATGGCTGTGAATAGAAAATCTTTCAGACAAGAGAATTCTTTTTTCTATTGTACTTAAAAGGACTAAACTGAAGAATATTAAGGAAGTTAAAATTTGAACTCTGACAAGTGGAATTGAGCAGAATAAGAGTGACAACCTCAAGCCATCTTTTGTATTGACATGCAATCAATCAGTAAATATGAAATTCATAAGATTAATATCCAAAACCTATTTTTAATTTCTCCATTTATTTCTTATTGCTTCTTTCTTAACCTTTCTATTAACTTATTGAATCTTTTATATATTGTTTATTTTCTTTTGGCTTATCATGAATCTTAAAAATAAATTATAGCCTCTCCTTTTCTCTAAAACAAAACATACAGCTGGTTGTGGTGGTGCACGCTTGTAATACCAGTACTTGGGAGGCTGAGACTTGAGGATCTGGGTTCAGGGCCAGCCTCAGACCCTGTTTCAAAATAAAGAATAAAAATAGGGCTGGAGATGTAGTTCACAGGTAGAATGCCCCTGGGTTCAATCCTCAGTACCACAAAAAAAAACCCCAAAAAACAAAAACAAAAAACAAACAATAAGAAAACATACAAAATTAGATTTCTTTGGCTGAGCACGCTAATAGGTTGAATGACCACTTCAACCTATTAGCTTGAAAAATTTCCCTGTGTGACAGCTCATATTGCCTATAAATTAATTATAAAAACCCTAAAATATATGAAATATAAATTAATACAATGGAAGAATTTCATATGCTTAAATAAGTAATTGGCATATATATGTAACAGCATTCATAGTCATCTAAACAACATATTGGAAGAAATTGAACTGAAGGAAAGTACTCAATCTGAACATTTTAGAAATCAGAATCTTTAAAATTATTATTTCATTACATATAAAATTATTTTTTCTATTGAAGTTCAAAAAATTACTTTCTCAGCCGGGCGTGGTGGCGCACGCTTGTAATCCCAGCATTCGGGAGGCTGAGACCGGAGGATCCGGGTTCGCGGCCAGCCTCAGCTACCTAGTGAGGCACTCCGCAACTTAGTGAGACTCGGTTTCAAAAAATAAAGAATAAAAAATAGGGCTGGGGGTGTAGCTCGGAGGTAGAATTCCCCTGAGTTCAATCCCCAGTACCGCAAAAAAAAAAAAAAAAAAAAAAAAAAAAAAAAAAAAAAATTACTTTCTCTTATGCAACATAATTGAAATTTTTCCCACTTAGAAATTTTATTCATGAGGACCTTTGTTTTAAACAATAAATAGTTTAGCAAACTATGTCCTTTACACACTCAGATTATTATTATTGATAACTGATATCAAATCAAATTAGATAGTTGGTACTAAATAAATTTACTTTAAGTACTGATCCTTGTTAAGATAGCTTTATAAAGACGGTATATTTCTTCATTTTCATTCCCTAGTGAACTTTGATGTATTTTCCCATGGGAGAATCCTTTTGATGCTTTTTTTCATTATCTATATATAATCAGATTCTTGTTAAGTTTTAATATTCAAATATTTAGTAATCAAATGATTCTCTTGAATCTGATAGTTTTTTCTCAAAATATGATGAAAGAAAATATACACATGCACATATATGATT
Source organism: Graphiurus murinus (assembly GCA_004027655.1). Lineage (NCBI taxonomy): Eukaryota > Metazoa > Chordata > Mammalia > Rodentia > Gliridae > Graphiurus > Graphiurus murinus. Next base: position 48,803 of record PVLC010006996.1, on the reverse strand, counting down.
TCAAAAGTATTATTCTAATGTATAATGGTTCATTAATATGTCTATTCTCTGTTCCTTTATATATACTCATGTATAAACTTTCACTAATAATTTATTCAAAGTTTTATTTCTAACTTTTTGATGGTAAAATTTTTATATTCTCTCACTTGGTTCTAATAAACACTCTAATTCCCCTATAGAAGAATGAGAATTTCTTTCTCCATTTTTAAAAATTGTTTTTCATAATCAAAATAGTTCTGACTTTATAGAAATTTTACATATGTCTAGAGGTACAAGTTTTTTATTGTGCCATGTAATTATAAGTCAGAGTGAAGTTCAGAATGACAAAAGCATGTATGCATACAGCACTTGTGTGTTACTCTCCGGGTCCCTCCTGGTTCCCTCCTTCTCCCCATACATAATATTAACATTGATATTGGTGATTTCATATATAAAAATAGAATTATTTGAACTGTTTTTATCATAAAATATCCCCTTTACCTCCTCATCTCCCTCTCTCAATTCCCTTCCACTGTACTACTAATATCCCTCCTTTTTATCTAAAGTTCTCTTTGTTTCCCAATTTCTCTCAAACTTTCACATGAATAAAAACATGTGATTGAGTTACATCCATTTTCTTGCAAATGAAACAATATTATTCTTCTCTATGGTTGAGTAGAATTCTATGTACCATAATTTTATAATCCACTAATCTGTTGATGGGCACCTAGACTATTTTGAACTGTGCTGCTATAAGCAGAGATATGCATGTATCCTTATATATTTATTGGCCATGTGTATTCCTTCTTTTGAGAAGTATATATTCAGTTAACTGCCATTTTTGAGGGGGTCATTTGTTACTTTTAGTGTTAATCTTTTAAAGTTCTTTATATATTTTCGATATTAGTCCTCTATCCGATGAGTAGCTGGTGAAGATTTTCTCCCATTCTATAGACTCTCTCTTTAGACACTTGATTTTCTTTGTTTCATAGAGCTGAATTTTTGTTGTTGTTTTGTTTTACTTTGGAATAAAATCTCACAAATGAGAGGGCTAGTACATAAAAAATTGTTTAATTTAAAATTTGTTCTTATTGGTGCATAATAAGTATGCATAATCGTAGGATTCATTGTGACATACTCATACATGCACACAAAATAATTTGGCCAATTTCATTCCCAGGTATTTTCCTTGGCCTTTTTCTCTTCCCTCCCAATATTCCCCTTTCTCTGCCCTAGGAGTCTCACTGTTATATTTATGAGGCCTTCTGTTTTATTTTTTTCTCTCTTGTTTCCACATATGAGAGAAAATATTTGGCCTTTGACTTTCCAAGTCTATCATATTTTTCTTAACATAGCATTCTCCAATTCCATTCATTTTCCTGCAAATGATATAATTTTATTCTTTTTTTATGTCTAAGACACACCCAAAACACAAATACACACATACACACACACACACACACATACACTCACACACACACACAGACATACACACACTACATTTTCTTTATGCATTTATTTGTTGGTGTGCACTCAGGTGGTTCTGTACCTTGGGTATTGTGAATTGTGCTGCTATAAACTGGCTATGCATGTATCTAACTTTAATTATTTGAGGTAAATACTGAGGTGTGGTATAGCTGAGTCATATGGTGACTCCATTCTCAATCTTTTTATAATCCCACCAATAGCATACAGGTATTCCTTTTCCCCATATTCCTACCAGCATTTATTATTTGCATTCTTGATGAATGCTATTCTAAATTAGAGTGAGTTGAAATTTCCATTAGGTTTGATTTGCATTTCTCTGATTGCTAAAAATGTTAAAAATATTTTCATATATTTGTTGGCCATTTGTATTTCTTCCTTTGAAAATTTAGTTCATTTGCCCATTTATTAATTTTTGTTTGTTTTCTCAGTGTTATATTTTTATTTCTTCATATATTCTATATATTATACAGTGTCAGAAGAGGAGATGGCAATTTTTTCTCCAATTGTTTAGGCTCTCTCATCGTTTCATTAATTGTTTTCTTTGCTACTGAGAAGATTTAATTTGATGCCATGCTATTTATTAATTCTTGGAATCATTTCTTAAGCTCTAGGAGTCTTATTAAAGAAGTCATTGCCTGAACCTATGTGTTGGGATGTTTCCTTTATATTTTCTCCAAGCAGATGAAAATTTTTAAGTCGATGGTCTGTTTTGAGTTAACTTTTGTACAGGTTAAGACATAGGTATCTTTTTTTAACATGAATATCCAGTTTTCTCAGCACTATTTGTAAAAGGACTGTCTTTTCTACAATGTATGTTTTGGCATCTTTGCAAATGATCAGATTACACTATTAGTGTGGGTTTGTCTCTGTATCTTCTATTCTATTTTGTTGGTCTATGTGTTTTTATGATATTATTGTTACTATAGCTATGTAGTATAATTGGAAACTGGGTATTGTGATGCCTCTCACATTGCTACTTGGTTCAGGATTTCTTTGGCTATTCCAGATATATTGTTTTCTATAGGAGTATTAGGACTACTTTTTTTTTTTTTTTTTTGCTGTACTGGGGATTGAACTCAGGGGCATTCTACCTCCGTGCTACATCCCCAGCCCTATTTTTTATTCTTTATTTTGAAACCGAGTCTCACTAAGTTGCGGAGTGCCTCACTAGGTAACTGAAGCTGGCCGCGAACCCGGATCCTCCGGTCTCAGCCTCCCGAATGCTGGGATTACAAATGTGAGCCACCACGCCCGGTTTAGGACTACTTTTTCTAGTATTGTGAATACTATCATTGATTTTTTTGATGGAGATTACATTGAATCTCTGGATTACTTCCACTAATATAACCCTTTTAACCCATTCACTGATATCTGTTGGTGGGATGAAGCTGTAGAGATTTAAGTGCTTTCTGAGCTAAAAACTTAGACATGGACTCTGCAAAATGGCAGCCTGTTATAGTTCTTCACCAGCAGAGCATTTCTTATTTACCAGCTGGCTTTGCAGATCTTGTCCTAGCTTTACTCAGTTGAAAGTAAGCTTGTCAATTTTGCTCTTCCATCTTTCTTCCATTGTATCTCCCTCCCCAGTTCCAAACTGTGGAGGAGTTGAGATCTGCAACCCACCTCATCTCTGTCACCTTGGGTCTCCTTGTTGTCCAAGTAATACTGATAAAGTCAGGAATAAAGTCATCAAGTTGTCCCTCTGTGTGCTGAGGGATTGCCTATTCCTGTGCTGTTTTATGGCTGGCCCAGACTAATAAAGTGATATTTTAGTTTAAAAAAAAAAACAACAAAACAAAACCTGAGTGCCTGTTATGAGCACTTTGTGTATACAACTACATTTAATCCTTGGGCGGGGGGGGGGTTTAGGCGGTTATTCTCTGCACTTTAATAAAGTAACTGATGAGCAATTCAAATACCAATATGTGACCCTTGGAGATGTCATTAACCTTGTCTAAGATATCAGAGCACAGTAATCTTATATACTTGGTGTCACTGCAAATGAGAATTATATCTTTTTTGACCTTGAACATCTCATCTTGTCTAGAAATAAATTGTGTATAGAGGAAGAATCAGTAAATTATCAGTTAGTTGCTAGCATTTATGTTCCTACTTTAAGGTCTCTAGTATACTTCCATGGCAGTATCCTACCTCCAAAGAATCATGCATTCAATCAAGAATTATTTCGATAGCATATAATATGTAAGAAGGACTTTGGATAATGAAGTAAAGAATTCATACATTGTCCCTGCACCTAATGAGCTTCCATTCTATTGGAAGCAAGATGTTAAACAGCACACAAGTAATTAACCTGTAGATAATTGTCAGTAAAATAATATGGAGTGCTATTAGAATATGTATCTGTAGGACCAGAACTAATTGGAATATACAAAGGGTGAGGAACTGAATATTTGCATATGGACAAGTAGACAGAGTTCAGATCCTGCAAGATCTTCTCTGATTTTAAAAATATAATGATGACTTGAACAAAGATGATCTCACTTGGGATGGATAGTAGGCTTGACAGATATTTAGAAAGAAAAATTAATTAAACTTGTAATTGATGAAAAATGAAGTGAGAAGAAGAGATGAGAAATGTTAAGATATCTAGATTAGGTTCTATTGCCACAATAGTGTTATTTCTCACTTAGTAATGGCAACTGAAATAAATGATTTCAGGAGTTTATGTTAAAGTGCCAAGCTGTGCCTTGGTACAATCAATTCTGATGTTGTATTGTCACCACTGTTTTGGTCTGTGTAATTGCAATAACTGAAATTAATGGCCATAGCAACTCACCATTTAGAAAAGTCATTTATTTTTGCAGGTAAAAAAGATCAATGCTGTTTCTTTCATGGTCTAAGAATGCTTTGCATTTCCATCAGTAGGCTTTCAAATTTTCATTCCTTATTACTTAAAATATCTGCCATTAAGTTGTGTATTAGCTCCAGTGCAATTGGTGAACTCTCTTACCCTCCTCTATAATACTATAGTGACTATAGTATCATGTCTTCTGAAACTTGTAGATATCTGCTGTTAGTGATGCCACTTGCCATTGCTAGTTGCAATAGTATTAAGATAAGTAAGTAGCATTAAAAAATATTCATATTATGTTTACCAAGAGCACAAATGCTGCTTAAAGCAGCACCAAGAGGCTCATTAAAGTATTTTAAAATTATATCTCTTTCTTGGATTTAATCATTCTGAAGACCAAAAAAAGTTAAAAACCTAAATAAAATTGTAACTGCCTTAATAACTTTTTTCCTGGATAGGATACACACACACACACACACACACACACACACACACACACACACACACACACACAGAGGAAAGTAGGGAGGGAGGGAAAGAGAGAGGAAGAACTCTGAATGTATTATTTCCTTACTCAGACAAAGTTTTATTTTCAAGAAGATTGCTACTCTTTTCTCTCTAAATTAAAATATTGAGACAAACAAATCAGAAGTATATAATGACAAGGAGATAGTGATTACTTGCCCAGCATGTTCTGTATCAATTTCCAACATCTTTTTGATGACAATACAATTGTAGAGAAGTAATTGAGGTTAGAGTGGGATTTGTGTAATCTTGATGAATTGTTTATCAGTGATACTACTCATTTATAATTGAACATTTAAACTTACAACAATTTTTTATAGTTGTTTATTACAAATGGAAATAAAACCAAATCCAAAATTGATAAGAAAGCAATGAAAACAGTTTTTCTCCTTAAAATCCTCAGATATATTCAAGAAAAATTATGATGAAATATGATTTTATAAATTTAATAATCAGCTATCTTTTGGAGATCTTCTATAAAATCATAAAATACATTTTTATCAAGTAATGAAGAAAATTTTGACAGATTTGAATATTTTTATCTATCTGCATGCCTACCTATAATTTATTTATCAAAAGTTATTGTTTGTCCCTTAGGAAAAATTCTGCAACATAGAGAAAATGTATATTACATAGATATAATCATGTGAGAAATTTTTATTAATCACTAAACTCATATTCTTTGCAAAATAACTTTTTTTTTTTTTTTTGCGGTATTGGGGATTGAACTCAGGGACATTCTACCCTTGAGCTATACCCCCAGCCCTATTTTTTTTTTTTTATTCTTTGTTTTGAAACTGAGTCTCACTAAGCTGCAGAGTGCCTCACTAGGTAGCTGAGGCTGGCCGTGAACCCGGATCCTCCGGTCTCAGCCTCCCAAATGCTGGGATTACAAGCGTGCGCCACCACACCTGGCGCAAAGTAACTTCTAATGTTAGCTTAAGCATGACAAATTAGTAGAAAATTGCTTTTTGTTTACTAATGGAAGTATCTAACACAATGTAATTGTTTAACTCATATTTTAATACATAAAAAATTTATTTTTATGCCAGGTCCTTAGAAAAAAATAGTTTCTAAAATAATCTTTTTAAATCATAAGTGTAGCTTTTTTCCTTAGTGGATGGGGTGAAATATTAAAACAAATTTTTTCTTCCTTCCTTGCACTACCAACTTTTCATCCATTGTCTTCCTCAATACTGAAATGTTCTGTCTTTGTATTCAGTTTTATTACTATAGGAACAAAAATTCTTCAACTTTTGTAAATTAGAAGAATTTACCTATATTATATAAAATCTCACTACATAGGATCAATAAAAAAAGAGCTTGAGTAGCTGACAAGAAGGAAGGACACTTGGAGACTTGACATTTGGTTGTAGGCGATCTAGGAGATTGTTGGTTTCCATTGCTTGACCCTGGGACACCTGTAAGGTTCTTGTATGAACAATTGAAAACCACTGAGAGTAGAGACGAATATCAAGTATTTGACCAAACCCGAGTAACAATTTGCTGTATCACTCTAAGCATCTTTTAATTGCTGTTGATCTTAGGATTGAATCGATTATCTCTTAAATTATGTAGTATATATGCTTCTTCAATTAAAAAATTAGTATGCTTATACATTGCATATAAGTCTACTGAGAGCTAAAGCTACCTAATCATTGGATTTCAATTATTATATTTATTTTGAAAAAATAAGATATTTATATTATTATTTTAACCCAATGTACATCAACTGGAATTTTATCACATATACACAATAATAGTAACTTTAATTATTACTACAATTAACTGCACACAATTAATGAGTTATTTTATTTAATCTTTACCACAGGCCTGAGTAACGACACATTTCTAATTTCCATTATAAAGCCGGATGTGGTGGCACATGCTTGTAATCCCAGCATTTGGGAGGCTGAGACCAGAGGATCCAAGTTCGAGGCCAGTCTCAGCTACCTAGTGAGGAACTCTGCAACTTAGTGAGACCCTGTTTCAAAATAAAGAATAAAAAAATAGGGCTGGGAGTATAGCTCGGAGGTAGAATGCCCCTGGGTTCAATCCCCAGTACTGCAAAAAAATAAATAAATAATGTCCATTATAAAATGGGGAAATTAATGCTTTAGAGGTTATATAATATGCCTGAAAGTATTTATAGACATGGCTAGAATTTGAATCCAGGCTTACTTGTGTTTGTTACACCTAGCTAGTGATTTTGCTTTTAAGAATGATACATTTTACCTAAAAAAAAATTAAGAAAAAGTTTGCATTAAATTTCACGTAGTATACTACAGTGAATCCACCAGGAATTGAATATATGAAATAGTAAATTTAAATGAAATTAACACTTGAGTCATTTCCATAAAAAATGAAAAATTTCATAGAAAGCATGTGCATTAGGAAATTTGAATTATAATCCTAATTTCACCACTGATTAGTAATATCATTTTACTTAAGTCACTTAAACTCACTAGATCTCAATTCCTTCTTTATAAAATAAATGTGGCTTGGGATGGTATCTGCAAATACCTTTCAAGTTATCAAATTATAACAAATGTATATTGGTTAATTTTATTAAAGAGCAAAGAAAAGAATTCACATAATAACATTGCTTATAATCTAAATATTTTAAAATAGTTTTTGTAAAATTTATTTTTAAGAAAATAATATGGGTTCTCAACTCTTTCAATAGGAAAATTCAAATTGAATTCAAATTGAATTTGAACAAAACTTAACCACTTATCACAATAATTGAATCATTTAAGATCTCATATCTTAAAAATCATTGTTATAACACTTCTATAGCTATTGACAAGTAAACTTTCATTTTAGTATGTTTTGAGGCTATAATAGTAAATATCCCTGATATGTTCATGTGTTAAAATATTGGTCCCCAGAGTGGTGCTGGGAGGAGGTGGTGAAACTTTTGGGAGGTAGGGCTAGTGGTGGCCTGAGGTCACTGGGGGAGTGCCCTCCAAGGGATTGTATTTCCTGGTTGTATCATGAAGAGTTTGCTCTACCACACTCTCCTGCCATGATGGGCTGAACTTCCCAGGGTCCAAAGCAGTAGGCCTACTTTATCTTGGACTGGAGTCTCTAGAACCATGGGCCAAAATAAATATTTGCTCTTTACAAGTTAATTACTTCGGGTATTTCATTACAGAGTTGGGAAGCTGATTAGTACAATAAGTTAGTGCAATTATTTCTATAATGTTATATATAGGCGATGTGTGTGTGTGTGTGTGTGTGTGTGTGTGTGTGCACGCGCGCACACAATGCTGGGGATTGAACCCAGACATTCTACTTTTGAGCTACATCCCCAGGACTATTTTATTTTTTTATTTGGAAACAGAGTCTCACTAAGTTGCTAAGACTGGCTTTGAACCTGTGATCCTCCTGTCTCAGCCTCTCAAGTACTAGGATTACAAGTGTATACACCATGCCCTGCTATATATAGGCTTTCATTTGAAGAATTATAGAAGATCTTTAAAATCAAATCACAAAATATTCCTTGGCCAAAATGGTGGTATATGCCTGTAGTCCCAGTTCTTGGCAGACTGAGACAGAAGGATCACAGGTTAAAGGCCAGCCTCAAAAACTTGGTGAGACTCTCAGCAACCTAGTGAAACCATTTTAAAATACACAATAAAATAGGGCTGGATGTGTTGTAGATCAGAGGTAGACAATCCTTGGGTTAGTTCCTCAGTATCAAAAAAGAAAACAATAAGTAAAAAATAAAAGAAATCTTCCTTTTCAGAGGAAGAGGGTATCTTTTGAGAAATTGGGACCCATTTATTCACATAGAACTTTGAATTTGATTTCATCATGTTAAGTGGAGTCTTTTCCCTAACATATCTGGAACTTTAGTGCAACCAAAGGGCTCAGTGCTTGGTAAAAATAATAAACAAATAAAAAAAAAAATAAAGTGTCTGTGGAGAATGAGTTGAAATCCAAAGTCTTGTTCTCTTAATTTTGGCTCATGATCATTTTTAACTTGATCTTAAAATGTCTTTCAAAATATTCAATATGAACACAACAAACTTATATGTAAGTAAAAAGAAATAAATAATTGCTAAACAGTCTAACATAGATAATATCATTTTCTAAACTGGCTTTGGGGTTGGGTCATCTTTAGGGTAAAACATAAGAACTACATCAAGCACATGGAGGTGGGCTGGTTACAGGAGAGAGGTTTCCAAGACAGATTGCTACTTGATATTGGATCAGATGACATGACCTGGAGCTATGAATTTTCATCTGTGAGAAAGAAAAATACAGACGTTCTTTAAACACATAATAAATCCTCGGTATCTGAAACCAAATGTTGAAATTGGTTCTTTTGTCCCAATTAAAGTGCTGAATGAACATTGTGCAAATACAAAGAACTCCATAGCATGGAATAGTTCTGTAGACTGAAAACTTGTCTCCAGTGGCATAATGACAGCTAGAGCAGTTTAGATAAGAGAAAATGAAATGTCAGAATTCTTGTCTTAGAGGCTCGTACTCTGCTGGCATATGTTTCTGTGGAAACTGCAGGAAACTCAGTCTAACCCAACTTTTGAAAAGGGCTGTTTGAAAAAAAAATACATAATGCGCTTTCTACTGTGATGGCAAAAAAAGGTTCCCATTTAAAACTGTAAGGCAACAAAGAATTGTTACGCTATATATATTCAGTTTTTCTAGTTTAGAAAATTAGAGAACTACCTACACAGTTCTCAAAGCAAAAAGCAATTTATGAAAATGTATGCTGGACAATTTTAATACTGGGGGAGAGTAACACTTAAAAATTTTCAACTCAAACAATTCTATCTATGCTCTGAGAAAATCTCATTGAAATGCTACTTTTTATTGAAATGCTTCAAAGACAGATATGGATGAGTGCTACTACACTGCCACCTGGTGATTAGGCAGGTAGGAGGGATTTGAGTAAAAATGGCTGCCAAACAAAATGTCAGAGTGTGTTAATGAGTATTTAATATATCAAATTTCTATGATTTTATCCAAATTTACTAATAACATGAATATGCTTTCTATCACATTGTTTATTGTCAAAGAGCATATTTTTGGTGAATTATAAAGTGATTTCTATCAAAATGTGTGTATTCTACATTTTGTATCTACTTGTAGCTAACCCCTTTATTTTAGCTTGCGTAAAATAAATGAGCAAACTCATTGTAGAGGTTCCAGAGTTAGTGACCTCTCCCTGGAAATGGGAGAGGAAAAGAGCGACATGACCTAAATTTATTCTATCTCAAATGGTGCATTTTATGTTAGCAATCTTGACTTCTACTGTCAAACTACTCATTCAGTTCAGAGTTTTGCATTGATTTTATAGTATTGTTTTCTCCTTTTAAAAATGATTTGAAAAAAAAATAGTATTTAGCCTAGAAAAGAATATCTTCAGCAATTTAAAGTTTGATATCAGAAACAATAAAAACAAAGAAAAGAAAGGAACAAAATATATGAGTATTCCATGAAATTGTATAAATTGTATATTTCATGTTATCTTTTTTTTTAATACTGGTGAAAATTGTAAATTGCTTTAACAACCAAGGACAGGGGTTGAGATTATGAAATTGTTAGTCAACTAATTTGGGACAGATTTGTTTTGTTTAGTCACAGGCATGGAGGTGAAATTTAAAATTTATATGTATTTCCTTGTCTATTTCTATGTTTGCCCTACTAAACTATAAACAAATCTGGTGAGAATGAGGGTAGAATAAACCCTGGGACCACTCATGTGATAGAGCCATTCTACAGTGACACAACTCTTTCTCAATAAAGGAAAAATAACTTGTGGAATTCAAGAACTGCAAAAAAGGGAAGAGTTCTTGCCAGCATTTTATGTACATAGCATATCCTTAGTGATTACAATAAATTATGGGAACGTAATTATCTGTTCATTTAACTTTCCAGATGATTTAGGTCATCCTGTTTTCAGACTAATATTTAAAATATCTAAGCTTTTTGTTAGAAGGTAAATTAATTTTTTACTTATAACAACTGCTAGTGAGGCTCCAAGAGTTGTAAATACAGTCATGTCAAATAGGTGTCTGATCTACATGTCATTTGTAGATTGCCTGTTTTCATAAGAGGCTTTGGTTACTACACACATGTCTTGCTGTCATGTCTGTATCTCCAGAAGGGCAAATAGTACAAATAGTCTCTTGTGGAGGATGGTGGGAGGGGTGGAGTTGTGATGCTCGAAATGTTATGCTCATATCCTAAAAACCTTTTTCCTATTCTCTCAGGTTTTTTTTTTGGGGGGGGGGGACTGGGGATTGAACTCAGGGGCATTCTACCTCCGAGCTATACCCCCAGCCCTATTTTTTATTCTTTATTTTGAAACTGAGTCTCACTAAGTTGCGGAGTGCCTCACTAGGTAGCTGAGGCTGGCTGAGAACCCGGATCCTCCAGTCTCAGCCTCCCGAACGCTGGGATTACAAGCGTGCACCACCACGCCCGGCTGTATTCTCTCAGTTTTATCCCGTGATATTTCTATTCCCCAATTTTTCACAATAGTATATTAGATTTATTGTCTTGAGTAGACTAGTAGTCAAAGTTGGAAAACTAATTTGTTTGAGTAGAGATTTTTTTTTTTCATTAAACTTCAGGAAAAATAAAAGGATACAAAATTCTGAAGAAGCATTAGGAAAATGTTGGACGACCTATTTAGAAGCAGTCATTTTTTTATTATTAATAGATGATCACACTTAAAATACTGTGGGCAGTTCTGTTTACTGCCTTTTTGAAGAACAATGAGAGTTAGATTATTTGTTCCCTGTGTTTCTCCCCATGCCCATATTCACAATCCACAACTAAGCAAAAAATTTTGGCTAAACAGTTTTAGAAGCACTGAGTAAGTGACAAAGAGATTAGAAAGGAGTTCAAAGGAGTACAGAGCAGACTCCTGCTATGTTGCTCTCTGTATTATAAACAACCACTGAAATGCTCAGCAGATACTAGGCACTAATCTTGGTTGGATTGAAATTTCTAAATAGGCAAAAAAAAAAGAAGCAAAGCTTTTCACTTAGGAAATATGAAGTCTTAAAGAGCATGATTCATTTCTGTAAAATCACAAAGAGTGATTTTTTTTGCCAAATTTCAGAATTCTCATTAAATATGACATACATTAACAGAGCATATTAAAGCATACAAAGCACCTTAATTTTCTTCTTTTCTTTTCCCACCAATACTGAAATATAGTATACTCACTGTAGATTTGGTGGCACAAGATGTCAGGAGATTTCACAACTCAAACTAAAATCACCCTTTTATCAGACACAATAAAACTGCCTAAGGGTACCTCTATTTAAGAAAAATAAAATAAGTCCAACTTTACACACTAGAATTTGAATTTACTACTTATTAATCTTCTCCGTGGAGCAATTGAATTAATTTTTCAATTGAATACCAATTATCTGTCTTCCAGTTAATATACCCAATTTTTTTTTTTTTTAATTTTTTTTTTCGGTACTGGGGATTGAACTCAGGGGCTTTCTACCTCCGAGCTATACCCCCAGCCCTATTTTTTATTCTTTATTTTGAAACCGAGTCTCACTAAGTTGCGGAGTGCCTCACTAGGTAGCTGAGGCTGGCCGCGAACCCGGATCCTCTGGTCTCAGCCTCCCGAATACTGGGATTACAAGCGTGCGCCACCACGCCCGGCTAGTATACCCAATTTTTAATAGGCAAACTGCATCTTACCACAAAATTCATTTTAATTCTTTGTTAGAATCATATAGATTAAATCTAAATTTAGCATAGCTATTTTGCATTCAACTTTTACAGACAGATATCTTAGTTAAGATGAAAAACAAAATTTAAAAATATAATTTATAAACTTGAATCCAGATAGGACTGAAGAGAATATAAGCTAGTATACTACAATACAGGTAAATTTATTTTCAGTCACTCCTCACTTTTGGTATTCTCATCCTCTGCCTTTAAAAGCATGATTGTTCATGTTTTAGCTCAGTAAGCATTATATGCCATTTGAGTGGCTTTTTTATTGTGTAAGACCGCAGGTGTCCTCTGCCTTCATTCTACTAAATGACAATTGTGTGGCAGATAGCTTGGTGGGAATTGTAATAACACATATATTATAGACTAAATTGTCACATTCTAAAGATCATTACAATAATGATGACTCCTGCCGAGTCATATTAATAAGTAAAAGCTATACTTGTACTAGAAGAGGTGTCCAAAATGATCACTTTAATGGCAGAATTTGACATCTCACTACTGCCATGTACTTAGACTCACAATCAAACTAAGGCATTGAAATACTACAATGAGAAGATGGATTAATAAGAGACTATTGTATATAAGGAGTAGAAGACACTATTTCCTAACTTAGCTTATATTGTTTATAAGCTTAGAAACTGTAATATTCTCAGGCAAAAATTACATTTCTTTAATATATTCTCTTTTGCTTCATAATTTCATATGTAATTATATGCTACAATTATAAAATATATGTTTGTATTTAAATTATTTATTGGAGGTATTGAAGATTGCATATAAATGAAAGCCATAAGCATTTCTTTTAAAAAGTCTTATGTGACTTTCACAATTAAAAAAAAAATGACCTAAGGACCATAGTTTGGCTAGCAAGGGTTTAAATCATCTCTTGTTTTGTGATATTATTTGGATTAGAGTCTATGAATATATACTCTAAGATGGGAGATGAGGAGTAAATTCAGGAATAGTTAGGAGGTATCCAGTGCGTATTACAAAAGTGTTCATGGGAATCTGTTTTCAGGAATTTATGATAAAAGGACAAAGTTAAAAGAAAAATAATTAACTAAAGTATATCAGTTAGGAAATAATTATCCTGCATTCAAATTTGTGTCTTTATTATGAACCAAACTCACTAATAGGAAGGTCTGGTGGCTATCAGCATTTTAAAGGACAGTAAAAGGTAATAGTGGTGCCGGGCAGGGTGGCACATGCTTGTAATCCCAGCATTTGGGAGGCTGAGACTGGAGGATCTGGGTTCGCGGCCAGCCTACGCAACTTAGTGAGACCCTGTTTCAAAATAAAGAATAAAAATAGGGATGGGGGTGTAGCTAGGAGGTAGAATGCCCCTGAGTTCAATTCCCAGTACCGCAAAAAAAAAAAAAAAAAGGTAATAGTGGTGAAGCAACCTCAACAAGATTAGTCCTTCCAAATACAGAAATTGTACCCCTAGAAAAAAATATGCTTTTTAAAATTTAACATTTTAAAGCAAATCCAACATCTTAAAGTAGGATAATTATATCTAGAGAAAGAGTTGTAAAGTTTTCCACTTACAGGAAGCTGAAATTAAAAGCTAAAATTAATAATTTTGCTTGATTGAGACATTGAAGCTCTGCAATAAAAGCTTCCAGAGTGTTTACAAACTGATGCGATAAGCTGTAGGGTAGGAGGGAGCCACAGAAATACAAGCCTCAAACCCTATGTGTAATTCCTTCCAAATCTCTTGCAGATCACAGCCCATTCTTCTATGAGTTCAATTTAGTTTCTTTCAACAAACGAATGTCAACATGTGTTATTTGTCTTTCCATATCTGGCTTATTTCACTCAACATAATGACCTTCATGTTACCACAAGCAACAAGATTTTATTATTTTTTTATGGATGAGTAATATTTCATTTTGTCTACATACATGGTTTCTTTATCCACCCACCCATCCACTAATAGGAACCTAGGGTGGTGGTTCCATATTTAACTATTGTGAATAGTGTTGAAATAAACATTGGAATGTGGTGTCTTTTTGGTATAATAATTTAATTTCCTTTAGATCCATACTTAATAATGGAATTGATGGTTAAGATGGTAGTTCTATTTCAAGTTTTTTAGAGAATCTCCTTACTGTTATCCATAATGGGTATACTAATTTGCATTCTCATTAACAGTGTATGAGTTCTCCTTTCTTGCCATCTCCACCAGCATTTGTTATTTTTTGCCTTATTGATACTAACCGTTCAAAATGGGGTGAAGTTTCAATTTGCATTTTCCTAATGATTAATGAAATTGAGCACTTTTTCATGGACATGTTGTCCATTTGTATGTCCTCCTATGAGAAGTAGCTAGTGTTTGGGCCATTTTAAAGTTGGATTTTTTTTTTTTTTGGTTTACAACTTTTTAAATTATATATTCTGGCTATTGTTAGATAGTTTGTAGAATTTTCTATCATCTTGTAGGTTGTATCTTAATTCTATTAATTATTTCTTTTGTTGTGCAGAGCATCATAAATTGATAGAATACCATTTATTTAATTTTGCTTTTGCTTCCAGTGCCTTGGTATGCTACCTGGAAAAACATTACCTGCACCAATGTCCTGACATATTGTCTCATGTTTTTTTTGGAACAATTTTATAGTTTTAGGTTTTATATTTATGTTTTGAACCATTTTGGATTATTTTATAGATAATAAGAGGGAGCAATATAGTTTCATTCTTATGCACATGTGTGTCTAATTTTGCCAGCACCATTTGTTGAACAGAATTCCATTGTAGAGTTTTGGTGCCTTTGGCAAAAATCAGTTGACAATAAATGTGGATTAATTTCTGGAATCTGTTGTGTTCCATTGGTTTGTGTGTCTGTATTTATGCCAGTACATTTCATTTTGGTTAATATAGCTTTCTGTTATGTTTTGAAGTCAGAGATTATGAAGCCTCCAGCTCTTTATATATGTATATATTTTCTTTTTCTTTTTGATCAGAATTGCTTTTGCTTTTATGGGTTCACTGGGGTTCCATATTAATTTTAGGACATTTTTGCCTGTGAAGAAAAGTGATTGGTATTTTGATGGCACTTGCATTCAAATCTATTGCTTATATTGGGTAGTATGGTTATTTTAAAGATATTAATTATTCTGATAATCAACATGGGATTTTTTTTTCATTTTTGTGTGCTTAATATTTTTTTCACTAGTGTTTTATAATTTTCATTGTACAGGTCTTTCACTTCCTTGGTTAATTTTATTCTTGAATATTTTGGTAGGTGTTGTAAATGAACTTGATTCCTTCATACAATTTTACTTAATTTATTCATAAGTTCTAACATATTTTTATTAAATACTTAGCTTTTTCTGTATATAAAATCATATTTATGTAAAAACAGATGTTAACTTCTTCCTTTCCAATTTGGATACATTTTCTTTCATCCTCTTGCCTACTTGCTCTTGCTAAGATTTCCAGTACTGTATTAAATAATACTGGTAAAACTATATATTTTTGTCTTGCTTCCAATCTTAGAGAAATTACTTTCAGTATAATGTTGTGGGGGTTTTTTTGGTTTTTTTTACATACAACCT
Source organism: Graphiurus murinus (assembly GCA_004027655.1). NCBI lineage: Eukaryota > Metazoa > Chordata > Mammalia > Rodentia > Gliridae > Graphiurus > Graphiurus murinus. The sequence continues at coordinate 32,702 of PVLC010006996.1, read as the reverse complement.
CTAGTATTTTAGAGATATGTTCCTTTTATATTTAATTTGTGGATAGTTTTTCTTTTTATCATGAAGCAGTATTGAATCTTATCAAACAATTTTGTCATCTCTTGAAATTATCATATGGTTCTTTTATCTTTTATTCTGTTGACATGCTATATCACATTATTGATTTTTGTCTGTTGAAGCATCTTTGTGTCCCTTTCATGAACCCCACTGGATTGTAGTATATGCACTTTTTGATTTTCTGTTTAATTTGGTTTCTTGGTAATTTATTGAGATTTTACACATCTATATTTTTGAATAATTTGCCTCTATTTTGGCACAAAACCAGATAGATATACCAATGAAACAGAATTGAAGACTCAGAAACAAATTCTCATATTTGTAGTCTGTTGATTTTTTTGGTAAAGGTGCCAAAATCATATGCTGGAGAAAAAACAGCATTTTCACAAGATGGTGTTGGGAGAACTGGTTATTCATTTTTAGAACAATGGGATTAAACCCAGCCTCTCGCTATCCACAAAGTCAACCCAAGATGGATCAAAGATTTAGAAATTAGACAAGAAACTTTGTAAACAACAGAAGAAGAGATAGGGCCAACACTCTAACACATAGATACTGGTAGAAACTCTCTCAATAAGACCCTGAAAACTCAGGAAATTAAAATACGGATTAACAAATGGCTAGTGTGAATTATGATGCTGTGCAGAAGCTTATAAATTTGATGCCATTTCATATATTACATATTTATATTATTTTCTGAGCTTTAAGGTTCCTATTCAGAAACTCTTTGCTTATATGTTGAAGAGTTTTTCCTATTGTTCTAGCAGTTGCAAAGTTTCTGGTATTAAATATTAGATACAGTTTGAGTTGACATAGAATGAGAGATAGGGATTGAATTTTATTCTACGTATGCATATCCAATTTTCTTGTACCAATTGTGAAAAAGGCTGTCTTTTATATATGATTTTTGCCATTTTTGTCAATAATCAGATGACTGTTTCTGTGTTCTGGGTTTGCCTCTATGTCTTCTATTCTTTTCTATTGGTTTACATGTCATTTTTTGTCAGTACCATGCTGTTTCTTGTTGCTTTGGCTCTGTGATATAATTTGAAGTTGGGTCTTGTGATGCCGCTAGGTTTGCTCCTTTTTTTGTGAATTACTTTTATTCTTCTGGTATTTTGTTTTTCCAAATGATTTTTAGGGTTACTTTTTCCAGTTCTGAAAAGATTATTATTGTTATTTAATGAAGATTGCTTTGCATCTGTGCATTGCTCTTGGTTAGTTTGTCTAAGAGTTTATCAATTTTGTTTATCTTTTCAAAGAAACAAGTCATTGTTTTACTAATTCTGTGTATTTTTCTATTTCATTCATTTTAACTCTGATCTTTATTATTATTTTTCTTTCTAATGATTTTGGGAATGAGTTATTCTTGTTTTCCCAAAAACTTGTCTTGCAACATTAGACTACTTATTTGTGAAATTTCAGATTTATTTAATATAGCCCATTTGATTTAAAAATTTTTAATTACTTCCCTAACTTCTTTGATGTACTTAACATCTAAAAGTATAGTTGTCAATCTCTTTGTAGGGTAGGTTTTTTTTTTTTTTTTTTTTTTTTTGTGGTACTGGGGATTGAACTCAGGGGCATTCTACCTCCGAACTATACCCCAGCCCTATTTTTTTTTATTTATTCTTTATTTTGAAACCTGGTCTCACTAAGTTGCAGAGGGCCTCACTCGGTAGCTGAGACTGGCCGCAAACCCGGATCCTCTGGTCTCAACCTCCCAAATGCTGGGATTACAAGCTTGCGCCACCATGCCCAGCTTCTTTGTAGTTTTTGAGTGTCATCTTCTCTCTATTTGACTATTTATTTCATTTTTATTTGATGTGTAATAATTTTACATCATATTGGGGTATACAGTCTTTGTCTTTATATATATATATATATATATATATATATATATATATATATATATATATATATATATTTGTAGTTTTTTCTTGCTTTTCATTTCTATTTTTATTTCATTATGATCTGATAAGATACATGACATTTTAACTTATTTGTATTTACTAATGCTTGTGGCCTAGTATATGAGCTGTTTTGGATAAAGTTTCATGAACAACTAAAAAGAGAGTATACTCAGCAATTGTTGGATGAAATAGTCTATAGTTGTCTATGGGCTCATTTGATCTATGGTAGGTTTTAAATCTGGTAAATTTGTTGCTTTTATGTTTGTATGACCTGTTAGAGAGGGTATTGACATCACCTACTATTAAGGTATTGGGGCCTCTGATCCTTTATATTGAGTAATGTTTGTTTTATAAAATTAGTGTACCAACATTTGAGGTATATTTAGAATTATTATAATTTCATGATGGATTTTTCTCTTTACAAATATGTACTTACCTTTGTCTCTTCTATTTACTTTTGGATTGGCATCTTCTTTATTGGATAGGAGAATACCTATTCCTGTTTGTTTTGGATTCTATTTGCATTGAAAATCATTTTCTATCCTTTGATTTTCAGGATGGGAATATTTTTGCAAATGAGTTTTTTTTTTCTTTCTATAGGCAACATATAGTTGGGTCTTATTTTTAATCAATTTTCTAGCCTATGTATTTTAATTGGAAAATTAAGACCATTTACATTTAGTGTCATTATAAAGATATGCTTATTATTCCCTGATATTTTGATTTATTCCTAATGCTTGATTTAATTTAGATCCACATTTGCTTCTCTACTCTTCTAATGACAACCATTCTTTTCTGAGATGTTTTTGATGTTTTTTTCTTCCTCTCTATATGAGTTTTCTTTAAGTACCTCCCATAATACTCATTTAGTGGTGATGAAATCCTTTAGCTTGTGCTTATCTTGGAAGGTTTTTATTTTTCCTTTGGTTGTGAATAATAACTTTGAAGAATATATCAATATTGGCTGGCAGTTATTTTCTTCTAGTACTTGACAAACATCATTCCAAGCATCCCTGACCATTAGAATGCTGATAAATGAAAAATATGCTATTTTTCTGAGTAGTTTGCCTTTACAAGTGACTTGCATTTCTCTTCTGGAGCTGTTATTTTTTCTTTTTCTCATCTTTGATTTTTTGCCATTTGAAATATAATGTATTGTAGAGAGGTTCTTTTCTTGTCTTGTCTGTTTGGGGTTCAAAATGCCTCTAGTGTGTCAATAACTAACTCATTCTCTTGCTTTGGGAAAATTCCTGCTATTATTTCATGGACTAGGTTATCAGGGTCATTATTCTGTATCTTTTCTCTTTTCAGATTGCCTATGAGTTTCAACTTGGTTCTTTTGATGTTTTTCCAATGTTTTTATATATTCCAATCATAGCTTCTTTTCCCCCTCTTTTATTACTGTCTGAATTTTCTAAAGTGTCTACATTAGCTTTAAGCCCTGAAATTCTTTTTTCTACTTGATCTAACCTAATGAAGAGACTGTCAAATGAAATTTGGAAATATTTTATTACTTTGTTTTCTCAAATTTTCTATATTTATATGTTGCTATTTGCACATCTTTTGAGATGTGTATCTCCTCTACTGTACTGTGAGGATCTTTTTAGTGAGCTGCTTTCTCCTTATGGTGTTCTCTGTACTGTGAGTTTATCTCCGTGTCAAAACATGAACTTAACATGGTCAACATGCTTTGTTTAGTCTTTAACATACTTTTGAAAGGATAGAGCATCTTCCAGTAACAGAAATAGTTTGAAAGCAAGCCATATACATTAATATATATATATATATATATATATATATATATATATATATATATATATATATAAAATAAAACCTAATTAAAATGTGTTATACAACTATACTAACCTAAGAAGAAATATGGAATCACAGTATTAAAAATGTTACATTTAGTCAAAAAATAATATAAAACTAGTTGTGTGCAGTGGTATACTCCTGCTTTCCCAGCCAATTGGGAGGCTGAGGCAAGTGGGTGGCAAGTCTGAAGTTGGTCTTAATCTCTCAGAAAGAACCTGTCTCAAAATGGAAAATAAAAAACAAAAAGTATAAAGCTTAGCAGCAGAGAACTCCTAGCTTCAATGCCAAGTAACTCCAAAAGATGGGGGTAAAAAGGTAACGAAACTTGATTTAAAATTATAAGCTAGGTATGGTGGTGCACACCTATAATCCCAGTACAGGATTCAGGTAGGAGGATTGCAGATTCAAGACCGGCTCAGCAACTTAGTGATACCTTGTTTCAAAATAAAAAATAAAATAGGACTGGGGGTACAGCTCAGAGGTAGGATCCCCAGTACCACAAAGAACAACATTATAGAAAAACAAAGATAAGAAAAAGAAAAAACAATAACGATAAAGAATAAACGCAATAAAAAAGTAGGATTAATTTTAAACTATATTGAAAGTTGAAAACAGGGAAAAAAAGAAGTAGGCTAAAGCAGAAAGTGAGTGAAACAAAACAGTAGCAAAAATAAAAAGGTGAAACAGAGAAGAGGGACAGAAGAAACAAAATGAAAGAAAGATAAAGTACTATAAAATGATAGCATGAAAAAAGAGAATAAATTCAATTTGTGAATTTAAAAAACTATAAATTTGTATGAAAGTGTGCAGTCACAATTAATAAGGGGAATCAAAACTAACACCATGGAAAGCCATATGAGCAAAATTAAGACTACAAATGAAAAGACCAAATTTTCTTCTTGACTATGTATGTAAAGTGGACAGATTTACTTGGAGATATCTAAATTAGGAATCTATGAGGTATTGTGGGCATGGTAAATATTTAAAGAAAAGAGAAATGACCTCTGAAAGTCTCTGGTGAGGAAAGTGGTGATTGAATCACTCGAATTTTGTTAGGATAGGGAACAACCTTAATTCTTCCTATATGTAGGACTGTATCCTTGTCTGATTAGTAGCATTGTGTCAGACCCAGGAACACAGAGATTTCTCTGTTAACACACATTGAAGATCCCAAGGTTTGTATGGACCAGAGGCCAAAGTAATTCCTGATGTAGAAGATGGCTCTGATCATAAGAAAAATTTTACTTAAAATATATAAAAAATAATTAGCTTGTATGGAGCCGGGCGTGGTGGCACACGCTTGTAATCCCAGCATTCGGGAGGCTGAGACCAGAGGATCTGGGTTCGCGGCCAGCCTCAGCTACCTAGTGAGACACTCTGCAACTTAGTGAGACTCGGTTTCAAAATAAAGAATAAAAAATAGGGCTGGGGTATAGCTCGGAGGTAGAATGCCCCTGAGTTCAACTCCCAGTACTGCAAAAAATAAATAATAATAATAATAATAATAATAATAATAATAATAATTAGCTTGTATGTATACCAATAAAAAGAGAATTCAATAACTAAGCAATATAGTTTATATGTGACATTTATATGTGGGGAACTTTATTGTTACTCTAAACATTCATTAATATAAAAGCTAGATTAGTAGATTTAACAAACCATTGAGATTATATATTTTAATTTAGTTCAGGTAAATTTTATCAGTAAGACTTTTCCTTTACCAAAATGATCCATTACAATCTTTTACAAAAAGTAGAGATGTAGAAAGATGACAGACAGCATACTAAATCTTGCTAGTCTAATTAATTTTTATAAAAGTTTTGAAACAAGCTTAGAGCTCATTTGTAAGTAAAATAAATCAGATTATAGTATAGTGTGTTTTCAAAAATCTCCTGCAAAACATAGCTAATAGTCATAAATTGGCTCTAAACCATTTTAAGTAATTATACAGGCAACTTTAAGCTGTAGTTTATTATTTTTTCCAAATCCTCCTCACTTTTTTGAATGTTTAAGAGAAAAAAGAGATTACTTGGTAAAAAAAAATATTTACCAAGTGGTTACTCTGAGAATATGTTTCTAAGTTTGTTTAGAGAATATCGTAAACTATTTTAATGAAAGATCAAACTCAAAGATAAGATTGCAAATGAGTTTTGAAGTTTTAAAGCATTTGTTCTTTAAAATAAAAGGTAGTAATAGGTCTATCTATGCTTTTATTTGGTATATTCTAATTATATATCATATATGCACACAAGTCTTGGTGTGTTTCCCTTCAGGTCCCACGCCATACATAATAGTGAGATTTGTAGTGATACATTCATACATAGACATAGCATAATTTGAATTATTTATTTCATCAGCTCTTTCTTTTTCCCTCCCCATCTCTCTCCCACTATGCTACTTATCAATCCTCAATTATCTAAAGTCCCTTTTGTTTCCTATTTTCTCTATTGCATTCACATAAGAGAGAAAATATTCAACCCTTTCTGAGACTTGTCAATATCACTTAGCATAATGATCTCTAATCCTATCCAATTTCCTGTAAATGACATAATTTTGTTCCTCTTTATGGCTGAATAACATTCCATTGTGTATATATACCACATTTTTGTTCTCCATTCATCTGTTTATGGACACCTAGGTTGGTTCTATAATTTGGCTATTATGAATTGCACTACTTTAAATATAGATATGAATATATGATTATAGAATGTTGACTTTAATTATTTTGGAAAGATACCAAGGAGTGGTATAGATTGGTCATGTGGTAGTTCTATTCTTGGTATTTTGAGGAACTTCCACACTGTTATCAACAGTGGTTGTACTAATTTGCACTCTCACCAACAGTGTATAGTTCTTATTTCCCCACATCCTCTCTAGTATTTATTATCATTTGTATTCTTGATGATTACCATTATATCTGGAGCTAGATGGAATGTCAGTGTAGTTTTGATTTGCATTTCCCTATTGCTAATGATGTTGACCATTTTTTCACATATTTATTGGCCATTTTATTTTTTGTGTTACATGTCCATTAAAGTAAATAGCCTGTTTTTAAATTGGGTTATTTGACTTTATTAGTATTAAGTTTTTTAGTTCTTTGTATATTCTAGATATTAGTTTGCTATTAGAAGAGTGGCTGGCAAAGATTTTCTCTTTCAAATTCTGTAGTCTCCTTCTTCAGACTCTGTGGTTTCCTTTACTGCAGAGAAACTTATAACATTGATGACATCCCATTTATTGATTTTCAATTTAATTTCTAAGCTTTATGGATATTATGAGGAAGTCTCTACTAGTGCCTATATGTTTGAGAATTTGTTCTATGCCTTCTTCTAATAATTGCTATTTCTGGTCTAATTTCTAGATCTTTGATCCACCTTGAGCTGACACTTATACAGGATGAGAGATTGAGCTCTAATTTCATTCTTTGACATATGAATATCCATTTTTCCCAGCACCAGTTAATGTATATTTTTTCTCCTTTGTCAAGAATTAATTGGCTATAAACATGAGGATTTGTTTCTGTATCTTCTACTCTATTCCATTACTCTATGTGTTTATTTTTGTCCCAATACTTTTAACATGTATATATAAAAAGGATAGGTCAAAATAGGAATCAGGTTATGTGGGGTGTGTGTGTGTGTGTGTGTGTGTGTGTGTGTGTGTGTGTGTGTGTGTGTGTTTATGTGTGTGTGTTAATGGTAATGGCAAAAGCAAATAATCTATCATTAAGAACTCAGAAATATTATTGAAGATTAACATTTACTAAATTAATTTTTATAATTATTCATGCATTTCTGGACTATCCTTTGAAATCCTAAGCTAGTTGCAAGCAAAGTCATGAACTCTGTTCACATCTGTCTTTGATTCTGTGGTAAGTGAAGGCTACTACTGTTATCAGCTGATGCTTTGCAACCTATTCTTTCAGCATAGACATACACATTGTTATTCACACAAAACCTTAGCATGAGATTACACTGTTCTTTCCATTATCTCTCATCTAATGGTTCACATGTATTGAGCCAAGTAAACATTTCCTTGTATACACAGGTGCACATGTGTGAGCAAATACACATGCATACATGCACATACACACACACACACACACACACACACACACACATACACACAAAATCATGAGCATTCTCTAAGTCTAATTCAAGAAATTCTCTTATAGCTAAATTATGTGACTCAGTGCAAGTCATCAATATTTTTCGAGATTTCGTATACTGTCTTCTAAGTGATGGGCAATAGTGGAACATTTTGTATCCCACTCCTTACCATGAATGATGTCAAAGCCATCCCTGAAACTTAATCTGGAAAGTTGAGTGAACATCTACAATCTTTCCCATTTCCAAATGGTCTCAGAATAGTGTTTGCCAGATTAACCGTCTCTTTTACTTTAGGAGATGAGAAATTCTACCGTTTTTTTTTACCACACTTATTCTATTTATTTCCAAAAAATTTTGTGGCAAGAGAGATAAAATTGATAGTATTGATATGGCTCTATACATGTACTCAAATGTCTGGGACCAGAAAACAATACTCCATTGACTTAAAAAGGCTAAAACCTTGACACTTTTGAGATACTCTTCCCTGGAAACCACTCCATGGCTCTCTAAACTGATAAAACAAGAAAACAAATAAAATGTGGACATTATCAAAATGACCTACTATTAAGATAATAAACCATCAAAGTGAATTGATGAGTAAAATAAATCCTTATAAAACCAATAATAAAATATTCTATGTCTACCAAATACTACATTTTAGAACATCTAATAATATACTTTCCAAATGATAGTTGATACTGTTATCTATGTAGAATTAGATATCATAAATATGTCTTCAAACAGAGAACAAGTGCAGTCCTTTGAATATCTGAATTTTTTTCAAAGTTAAAAAGGTTTACTAAAAAGAGAAAATAGTACATATACAATGGTGTCTCTTTTTTGAAAAAAAACAAAAAATCATTTAGAAGTGTATTTAAATAATAAAGAGTTAAAAAGAGATGAGAACTAAAGAAAATATCCCTTTTCTATAAAATTTGATGATGCATTATTAGTGATAATCTTGATAGCAAAGGTATTTCAATAATTTTGGTATGAATGCTCGTTCTTTTTTATTCTTGTACAAATAATTAAGTATTATAGTAAGCCTATTTTTTACTTTTTTAAGGGAGAAAATAAGAAACTGAAGATGATTACATTTTAAAAACTAGAAATAATAGGGACAGAATCATATGCATCCTGATAGAAGAATGAATGAGGAATAATGACTAGGCCAGCCAGTAAGTACAAATTAAGCCAGCAAGGTGGTACATACCTGTAGTCTCAGACCTTGGAAGGCTGAGACAAAGGGATCATGGTGTTGAGGCTAGTACATACTACCTTAGTGAAAATCTGTTTCAAAATAAAAAAAATAAAATAGGACTGTGGGTCAAGCTCAGAAGTAGAATCCCCCTGTATTCAAATTTAATCTGTAGTAACACACACACACACACACACACACACACACACACACACACACACACCACATTGGATATACTGAATGCCTGAATGTGTCCTTAAATCAGAGAGTTGGCAGAATTAACATGTCTCTAACAGTCCTGATGGTTAGAAGCCTAAAATCAAGGTGTCAGCAGGGTAGTTACTTCCTAGTGCTGGGAGGGATAATGTACTATACATTTCTGTTTTAGTTTCTGATACTTTTCTAGTAGTCTCTGGTGATCCTTGGCTTATAGGCAGAACATCCTGATCTTTGCTTCTAGTGTTCCCACGGTGGTGTGTGTGTGTGTGTGTGTGTGTGTGTGTGTGTGTGTGTGTGTGTGTGTGTGTGTCCAAATTTTACCTTTTGTTTTGTTTTGTTTGACTTGGTACTGGAGATTGAACCCAGGGGTGTTTTACCTCTGAGCTACACCCCTACCCCTTTGTATTTTTATTTTGAAACAAGGTAAGTTGCTGAGGGTCTCACTAAGTTACCAAGTTTTTTCTTAAACCTGAGATTCTCTGTCTCAGCTCCCAAGTACTAACATTACAGGTGTGCACCACCATGCCTGGCTCAAGTTTTACTTTTTGAATGAAAACCAGAAGTACAGGATTAAAGACCCATCTTACTCCAGTATGATGCTGTCTTAATTAATTACATCTGCAGTGATCATATATTCAAATAAGATCACAATCTGAGATACTGTTGGTTAGGGCATCAACATATAAATTATGGAGGGAACAATGCAGGCCATCATAGATAATGTCATAGTTTCATAAATAAAATATAAAATATAACTTTAAAGCTATGAGAAAAGAATAGCCTATTATATATGACTATATTTCCCCCTTTTCCATATTCCTTAAAGACACTCAATTTTTTTTCTTTTATCATTGTCTTATTGGGTGAAGAAAATCCTGAAATGAATGACTGATGATGAAAAATTAGTTTTTTTTTATATAAAAATATTTTTACTCCTGTTCATTCTTGAAGGAGAATTTTGCTGGATAGAGGAAATAGGGTTGACAACTCTTTACTTGGAACACCTGAAAAAATATTCTGCCTCTCTGGGTTGCTCTAAAATTTTTTGTCTTTATATTTTTTAATTATATTAGAGTGTTTTTGATTTACAGAAAAATTACGAGTGCAAATTCCATATACCTCATACAGGTTTCCCCTATTAACATTTTATATTAGCATAGCACATTCACTATAAATAGTAAGCCAGTATTGACATATGGTTTGTGAACTCAGGTTCATGTTTTTCTCAGATTTCCTTCATTTTGATTATTAAACTATATCAGCCGGGCGTGGTGGTGCACGCTTGTAATCCCAGCATTTGGGAGGCTGAGACCGGAGGATCCGGGTTTGAGGCCAGCCTCAGCTACCTAGTGAGGCACTCCGCAACTTAGTGAGACTCGGTTTCAAAATAAAGAATAAAAAATAGGGCTGGAGATGTAGCTCGGAGGTAGAATGCCCCTGAGTTCAATCCCCAGTACCAAAAAAAAAAAAAAAAAAAAAAAAAAAAAAAAACCTAAAAACTATATCTTCCATTTTCTAAGATATCACATTACATGTGGGCATTATGCTTTCTTAGGTTTCTCTTGGAAGATTCTTAGATTTTCCTTAATTTATTATTATTTTGAGAAATACAGTTTAGCTATTTCATAGTGTATCTGACAACTGACAAAGACTTAGTCCTCTCAGAAAATAAAGAGTAACAAAAGTAACCAAAGTAGTGTTTCTTATGTTTCTTCATTGCAAAATTACTCTTTTTTCTTTTCCTGTACTGAACTCTTTGGAAGGGAGTCACTACATTCAGCCCATACCCTAAGGAATGAGGAATTATCCCTTGTTGAAGGCAATACTTCTCAAGTAATTATTTGAAATTCTTCCCATGAGAGATTTATCTTTTCTCCCTCATTTACTTATCCATCACTTGTTAAGGTCAATATGGACTTCATTATAATCTAGTATTTATTTATTTATTTCGTTAGTTTTTTACTCACATTGTTTCATTTTGGGCCATTTGGAGCTCTTTCACTTGGCTCTTGTGTGTCATAACCAATCATCCCTCCATTAGCCTAATTTATACTTAATCTCCTCTTTAATGGTCCTATCTCAAAATAGAGTCATTTTCTGAGGTACTGAAAGTTAGGGGTTCAACATATAAATTTGAGTGAGGAGACATGATTTAGCCCCTAACACTGGTACTATGCTTTTTGGGTATTCTACCTCAAAACTATACCCTAGTCCTATTTTTATTTCTTTATATTGAAGCAGGATCTCTCTTAGTTGCTGAGAATCCCACTAAGTTTCCAAGACTAGCCTTGAACCTTGGATCCTCCAGTTTCAGTTTCCCAATTACTGGGAATACAGATGTGCACCATCATGCCTAGCTGTACTAGAATTTTTAATGCGTACTACATTTGGAAACAACTTTGTCAATTTTCACTTACACTCATGTGTAATTTATCAACTTTACCAAGTGCAATTGTGTTATGTGTAATTTTGTTTTTATCTTTGGTCTTACTGACTCCACTCATTTCCATAATTAGGCCAGCAACTTTTACCCCTACTTTCTCCATTGATATTGTTTCACTTGTATGTAATATGGTGATATTTCTTTGTCACAATCTCCATTCTATGTTGGTATTCTTCTCAATGTCTTAAATGCTTACAAGGCAAAACAAAAATAATATCATGCACTAAGATTCACTCATTTTGCTGTATAGTTCTAAGATTTTGACAAATGTGTGGTGTCATGCAATAACTATTATATTACCACGTAAAATAGCTTACTGCCATAAAGTTTTCTCTATGGTTTACCTATTTAACCCTCCCTCTGGCTCTTGGGCTCTTGATAACCACTGATCTTTTTATCATCTCTGTAGTTTTACTTTACCCAGAATATGAGATAATTGGAATTATATATTATGTAGCTTTTTCTACCTTCTTGAACTTGGAAATATTCATTTAAGATTCATCCATATCTTTTCACAGATTTGAGGTCTTTTTATTACTCAAAAGTACTCCATTCCATAGATATGCCATATTTTATCAATTCAATTTTTGAAAAACATCTTCATTGTTTGCAGTATTTTGGAGATTATAAATAAAGCTTCTCTGAACATCTTTGTACAAATTTTTGTGTGGACATTTTTTTAATCACTTAAGTTAATAACTTAGAAATATATTTTCTGAATTATATAGTAAACTCATGTTTGACTTTGTAAGACATTTACAACTTTCTTCCAAAATATCTGGATTGCTTTGCATTCTCACCAAAAATGATTGAGAGTTACTCGTGCTCTAAACAACTCCCAGAAATCACTATAGCTTTCCTTATCAAAAATGTAACTAAGATGAGTCTTGTCATTTGACACTATCCTGTTCCAAGTTTGCTCAGTTTCTTTGTCTTGGTTTGTGTCCGTTGCAAAATTTTGGGGCTTTCCAGCCATTATTTCTTCAAATTCTCTTTCAGGTCCATTTTCTTTCTCTTTTCCTTCTAGGTTCCTTGTGGGACTATTGTCCCACAAACCTTAAAGGCACTATTTACCTCATTCCCATTCTGTTTGTTGCTTTTCAGATGGATTGAATTTATTGTTCTGCCCTCAAGTTCACTGTTTCTGTCATCTGCCACATACACTCTGTTATTAAGCACATCCAAAAAGTTTAAAATTTTGTTACTAGAACTTTTAGTTCTAAATTTTCAGCTTAATTTTTCTTAACACTTCATTTACTTAGCTAGGATTTTCTATTTTTCACTTTTTTAAGGTATTAGCAGTTGGTTTTTAGAACATTTTATGATGGCCACTTTATAATCTTTGTTTGATAATCCCAACATCTGGTTCTTATCAGTGTTGTTATCAGTTAATTACTTTTATCATTCAAGTTGTGATTTGCTTAGCTCTTAGTGAAAAAATTAATTCCTAAAATGTTCTTTTATATAGAAAATATAAGCTGTAATTTTGGTGTAGTGAATGCTTTTTGAAATGTATCTTAGGCACTTTGTCTATTGTGTTAGGAGACTCTGGGTCCTATTTAATATTTTGTTTTAGTAGACAAGCACTTTGTTTTGGGTTATCTTCCTGATTTGCCTTGCCTTATGGGTTCTGATTGCAGTAGCAATTTAATTTGCAGAGTTTTGTAGTGTCATTTTGGTCTGTCTGCTTCATTTATCTTGTGCTACTTCAGTTCCTACTGGGCCCTGTTGTGTTGGCTGAAGTGTGTGTGTGTGTGTGTGTGTGTGTGTGTGTGTGTGTGTGTGTGTGTGTTGTCAGGAGGTGTTACATCCCCCAAGTCCTGGATGCTAGATATTTCTCACAGGTTAAAGTATATAGCAGAGTCCATTTTATCAGGGTCCATTGATTTCCAGTATCTCCGAGGAGCATAAACAATTCTCTTACCCAGAAAGACAAAGTCATTCCCCTGACTAAGACACTTAGATATTATTAGATGGAGGAGGAGAAACATGGGCCCTGGAAACATGAAGCTTCCTGGTTCAGGCTGTTTATAGTAGCTGTGTCCTTTTGCCAGCTTCTTCTTCCTATCACTACCCCATGGTTTATGGAAGGGAATGAGAGTCTCGAGAACAAAGAACATCAGGACGGAGATACTTGCTATGATTGAGTCCCTCTGGCTTGTTCTTCCTCACTGCTTCAGTATTCCTGAGTGGAAAGGAGGACTCTCTGGCCTACTACGGATGGAAAATACTTCATGTCTGCTTATTTTCAGTGGGACTTTCCTCGTTCATGCATGGATCTTAGGCTCTCCTGATATCAGAGGGACTTATTTTTATCCTTGGGAGGAATGGAGATATTTGGGTTGTCTCCTGTTGATCAAGTAAATGTCAGGTGTGTAAATGACATAAATTTGTTCTTTGTGACTGAGTAAAATTCCATCTTGTACATATCCCATAGTTTTGTAATCCATTCATCTGTTGATAGACATCTTGGCTAGTTCCATAGTTTGGAAATTGTGAATTGTGTAGCTATATATAAATACACATGCACTTGCAGAGAAATGGATGGAACTGGAGAACATTATGCTAAGCGAGATTAGTCAATCTCAAAAAAAAAATAAAATAAAAAAAGTTGGATATTCTTCCTAATATGCAGAAGCTAGGGAGAAACATGGAACATAGGAGGGACTCTAGACAAAGAAGGAGAAACCTTAGATGAGTAATGAAGGTGACCTGAGAAAGATGGGAGAGAGTAAGAGGAAACACCCTAATACACATGATGTACGTTCACAAACATATCAAAGTCAATCACTAAGCCTAACATGAGAAGGAGGGAGGAGGAGAGAATGGGGTGGGAACTGGGGAACGTTAAATAAGTTTGTGTGTATGTATGCCTTTACCAGCTTGTACCTCATTAAGATGTATGATTACAATGCACCAATAAAAAAAAAATAGTTGAAAAAAAAAAGTCAGGTGTGGGTGGCCTCCTCTGTAGGCTGGTGGTGTGCAGGGCACCCTGCTGCTATGCTGTTCTTCCAGTTCTAGGATCCCAAATCAGCCCACTTCCTTACCATATTTCAAAATTGTTTGAACATTTTTAGGGTTTATAGTTGTGCTTAGCAGAGAGGAGAAAGAGAAATGAATCTATGACATCTTTTCTGCAACAGAAGTTCCAAATAAATTTTAAAAGTTATTTTATACAACAAATATACACTATACTTCTGTCTACAGAATGTGCTGATCTGATCTAATTAAATGTCTTTAACTGACTTATAGTAATTATAAATTGATAATATACTTATTTTCTGTCTGCTCTTTTCCCCCTGTATTATAGATGTTAGACAAATATTGAGCATCATCCATCCAGGGAAGATAAGTAGGTTTTTTTTTTGTTTTTTTGTTTTTTTTTTGCGGTACTGGGGATTTAACTCAGGGGCATTCTACCTCCGAGCTACATCTCCAGCCCTATTTTTTATTCTTTATTTTGAAACAGGGTCTCACTAAGTTGCGGAGTGCCTCACTAGGTAGCTGAGGCTGGCCGCGAACCCGGATCCTCCGGTCTCAGCCTCCCAAATGCTGGGATTACAAGCGTGCGCCACCACGCCCGGCTAGTAGGTTTTATTTTGATTGCTTCCTTCTAGTGTTAAATTATCACCTTCAAAGTTCTGCAAATAATTGCTGTGACTCCAATTGGATTCTAGCAAGCACGGCTGTTAACTGGAATTCTAAGAAATGTTCATACCACAGTTACCAGCCTTACTAGTAGAATTGATTTTGAACATGAAGAACGGTGATAAATAAGAAAACACAGTCATCATGTTCTGACAAAAAGATTTTCTGTTTAATTGCTTTACGGGCATGAACATTTTCCCTGGTTCAAAATAAATCTGAAGTGTCTCACCAAGTGCTGTGTGCATGTATGTCCCTATCACTTTGAACTACATTATTATGTGAGACTACAATGCACCAATAAAAGCACATTAAAAGACAAAGTGAATCATAAATGTTTTCCCTTGGTGTGTCAACCATCATGATTGTATATTTATTTTTCCTTTCAGGCTACCTTTTTATATGGTGGCTAGGAAATAAGGTTTGATAGCAGATACTGGTATGCTCCAAAATTTACCAACTGTCAGCCTTGGATAATTTACTTTTCCCCCAAGTATTTCATAGCTTTGTTCTTATATTCTATTAGATAATACATTAAATGTTTAATACACAACCTAGAGCATAATAAATATTCAGTAAACATTAGGTTTGTCATTTGAACATTTCTATTCTTTTCTAAAGTTCTTATTTTACAAATTACTATGATAAAATTAGCATAGATTAGAAGAACCTTATTGAAGATTCTTAAAAACATTTTTATCTAAAATTTTCCATTCTGGCTTGTTTAGAAAATTTTGTTGTGTGCCTGTCTCTTAACATGATTAAATGAGGACCTAAAATATTCCATTCAATCAAGAGTTCAATTTACTTTGTTTCTAATTAATAAAGGCTTTCCGGAAATGATCTGCATTAATTAAAATTATAGCCACTACCAATTATATCACCCTGTTTAATCTAAGTGATTCATGACTTATTATGGTTCTGTTAGTCAAGTAAAAGCAATGACTATATATTTATTAATAAGTTTTTGTTTCAATTACATATATATTATATAAATATTGAGATATTTTTATTAAGTCAGAAAATTAGAGATATTTGGAAAAACAGGACAATAAAATTGTATTTAGGAAAAGCCATTGTCCTTATTTTTCCCTTTGAGCAACTCTACAATGTATATTATACCATCAGTGAAACAAATATACATATTTTAAGCTATCATATTTGTCATTTTATTTGACCTTTTTGGGGATCTCATGCTAGTAATGAATCTAGTTGCTATTTTAAATGATCTACTTGATATGAGAAATTCTGAACAGTAAGCAGTTTAAACTTAAGATTCTCTGAAATTGTGTTTCATTATATGGTTTGTTTACAGGAAAAAAGTGAACTGAAAAAATAGAAATGATGTCTGAAGTACCACTGGTAAGTGCAGACAAAGATAATCATATCTATTTTGAGATCTTACAAACCATGTAGTTGGTGGAAGGAGCATGCTTCTAAGTATGTAACAAACTGTTGATGAAACTAATACATGGCAAGAGTGAGTTGTTACCACATATTCCAAAGTTAGTCTGTAAAGAAATAATGTGTAGTAGATCATCTGTATTCTGCTAAATATTTTAGAGAGTGAGATGTTTATGAACTTTTGATGCAAATAGAGAAGTGCTCAAATGACTTATAACTGTTGTCCATGCTTTTTGATTTCATTTTGAATCTAGCTACATGAAATGTGAAAAAAATTGTGTTAAAGTTAGCAATACAGAATTTTGTGCAATCTGAATTTTTTGGTGTTATTTGATTAGAAACTATAGAATTTAAACATATTGAATATGACCTCAAAGGACATAGGTGGCATTGTGAATATTTTCCTAGCAATCAAAATTTACTTTAATAGATGATTTATCAGGCTATTCAATAATTGAAAGATAAAAAATTAAACAATAGATGTTATAAATCAATAAAATAGAAAAATGTATAATTTTGACACATTGTAGATATTTCATATTATTTGACAATACATGTTAAGTGCTGAATACAAGTTTTTTGGGGGACTTGGAGATTATCTATATTAAAATATTCTCTCTTAAGATCATATTTTGAATTACTTATGTTATCAAAAAATGAGATAAATGAAATAGGACTTGGTAAAAAATTAGCTTTACAACTATTTCCAGTCAAACTCAAATAGGTTACAGGGTAAGAGAGAGGGAGTAACTATTCAAAGATAATTTTAAGCAGATATTGGGTCCTAGGACTTTTTTCTATCCCATTGAGAAAAGTAAGATTTTTTTTCTTCTCCCGAACTATAGCAAAAGAAGTCTTAGAAAAACCATTTGCATAATATATTTGGATTTCTTGGAAACTTGTGTATGAAAGGAACTTGTATTTGAATCATCCTGAAAAATCTAAAGCATGAGTGATTGTTACCATTTGGCTTCTCTGAAGGTTAAGTTTTAGATCCTGCCTAAGACCTCTGACTGTAGATAAAAGATCAGGAATAAAAAGAATTTAGAAATATAAAGGGATTCAAAGTCATCAGGAATAGATGTATTTGTACCGAGGTAGGAAAATTCAAATGAGGGATCCCCAGTGATTTGAGAGAGTTATCTTCAAGGGACCAAACAAAAGAAATGCATAAAAGAACATTGATTTAAGTTTCTGCTAATCCAGAAAAATACCATCTGCTAGACCATGGTGAAAGTAGTAAACAACTTCCACTCTCAAGAAACCTGAGATAGCTTAAGGAGGAAAAAATGAATAGAATCTCAAGGTAGAAACAGAGAGAAACTGGCATCCCACATTGCTTTCCCACTCACTGCTTGCATATAGTTAGAATGCTGGCTGATCTGAATAGAGATTAATTTTCTTAGTGTTTGTGCTAAGTATTACAATGTCTATTTTAATTAATCATCTACTTCAGGTTGATTCTTAGGAAAGAGAAACTTCTCCAATATAGCTTTATTCTTTCTCCCTCCTCAATACAATTGTTGATACACACACAAATATGTGTGTGTATGTGTGTGTGTGTGTGTGTGTGTGCTGACAAGCACACAAACTAACTGATAAATTAAGTTTTTTTTCGTTCCTCAACTAGATAATTACTATTAATTTATCTTTAAGTTCACTATGTTTCCACTATCTTAGATATGCATTTGAGTCCTTCTAGTGAATTTTCTATTTTAATTATTGTATTTTTCAACTCTACACTTCTCATTTTGTTATTTTTTAGTTTCTCTTTACATATTGAGATTCTATCTAGTTTATTATTTATTTATTTATTTATTTATTTATTTATTTATTTATTTATTTATTTATTTATTCTGAGGATTGAAGTCAGGGGCATGCTACCTCTGAGCTACATCCCTAGCCCTATTTTATTTTTATTTTGAAACAGGGTCTTGCTAGATTGCTGAGAGTCTCACTACTTGCTGAGACTGTCCTTGTATCTGTGATCCTCCTGTCTCAGCTTCCCAAGTACTGAGATTACAGGCATGCACCACCACATGCAACTGAGATTCTTAATTTTGAGGCATTGTCTCCATACCATTCTATATTATTTAAGTATATCCAGAATAGATATTTTGAAATATTTATCTGCTAGCCTAACCTCTAGGTAAACTTGGAGTAAATTTCTTATTTTTTCTTCTAAGTATAGATACCAATTTTTTGTTTCTTTCAATTTCTCTTCATTTTTTTTGTTAAAAAATGAAAAGTAGAGATAACATAATTTAACAGAATTTTTTTTATTTTCCCTAAAGCTTTTAGTTTTTAACTGTCCTGTATGTAGACTATAAATCTTCCAGTGATGTGTAGTCACTGATGTATCTGCTCATATTTTATTTTAATTTATTTCCTGGCTTTTGTTTGCCAGTTATTTGAAGAGATGTCATAATATCATATCTGTGTCTAGGAAACTTTCTCCCCCTGTCATTGGATACATTTGTTTGTTTATAAGCATGCTCTGAGTTTGACAAGTTTATATATCCACCTTGATTTTTTATTTTCTGGGGGTTCTCTTATAGGTCTCCTGTCTGCATGTTTAGAATTTCTTTAGATATGTGGGAAACTTATTTATCTCTTGTATTCCTTTCTTGTGTATTGAATACCCACAAAATGTTTGGCTGATTTTGTACACCAGGCCTATAAACTCAGGTTCACAAATCATTAGATTTTCCCCCAATTATTTCCTACAGAGTTTGATTTTACCAACAAACCACCAACATTATGTTTCCAGACTACCTAACATCAAATCAACTCACTCTGGTAGCAGAGCTGCTATTTCTCATCGCCATAACCCCTCAAAAGCCCTCTTAGAGACCTTGAGGCAGTAGGAAAAACTCCAAGCAAAACAACTACTCTCCCCAAAAGTTGCTATTAATAGTAACTATTCCAAAAAGTGGCTTAAATTTGAACTTTACTTTTGAATAATGTTTACACAACTCAAGTGATTTCTTCTAAGAATAATGATAAGATTTATATTCTTTGGGAGAAGATTATTTGCTAATTTATTCAAGCAGTTATAGCAATTAGTCCCATAATTATGCAAAGTTTAACATTAGAAAAAGCCATTTAATTTTTCTACATTAACAGTTTAATGTAGAAATAATAATATGAATATCTAGAGAAATGAAATTTAATACAGATGAATTATGTGTTCACTATTTTAAGATCTTAAACTGAGAGAGCAAGGAATTTTCTTGAATTAGAAAAATGATATTGGGAGTAATAACTATAGCAATAATTGTATTTATTTTTCACACAGAACACTTTCATTTTAAGGACAAGAAAACTAGTGCTAGTTATTAATATTTCTATACAATATTTCTTTTCTGAACATCATCATGTATTCATTCAATAGTTAAATATATTCATAATACACATTCATTCTTATTCAATATGTTTTTAACATCATGATTAAGTGATTAATTTCGTAAGTTGGATTGGAGATGGATATTTAATCTTAAATTATTTAAGGTAGTTGTTTAAACTTTGCTTGTGATCCAAAATTTGTGATATTCTTATAGTATTTGGACAGAGTGGTAATCTTGATTTAGTTGATTTCAACTGTTATATATAAAAATTCTCATAGTCTATATTGCAATAAATATAAGAAGATATACTTATCACATACTAACTTGTCAGTTTCAGTTTATAATGCTTCTTGAAAATTATAAAATTTTGAATATTTGTCAGTAATCACTCATCTCCAAAATACTAAGCTCATTACTGTAATAGAAACATCTGATTTTCATCAATAGTGGTAAAATGCTTTGGGTAATTCCATCCAAACTGACATAATTTGATGCTAAGAAAAAAAATTAAGTGTAAAACAAATGCAATGATACTCAGGGATAAAATTTTAAGATTATGAATCTTTTATCTCAAATACTAGGGCCGAGCATGGTGGTGCACACTTGTAATCCCAGTACTTGGGAGGCTGAAACTGGAGGATCTGGGTTCTCAGCCAGCCTCAGCTACTTAGTGAGGCCCTCCACAACTTAGTAAGATTCTGTTTCAAAATAAAGAAAAAAAAAATAGGGCTGGGGATGTAGCTTGGAGGTAGAATGCCCCTCGGTTCCATCCCAGTACTGAAAAAAAAAAAAAAAATACAGAAGCTGATCAAATGTTAAATGAGATAAGAGTCAAAATTGTGATAGAAAAAATCAGGAGAAAGCTTAAAAAGGTTATGTTAATATCAAGTAATAGACTTCTATTTAGACTTTTGTTTATAGATTTTCTAGATTTCAGAATAAGAAATATTACTAGGGATAAAGAACTATACTCTCTAATGAAAAAAAGTAAATTTTCCAAAATCAAAATTTCTGCAATCAAAAAAAAAACCCCACCAAAACAAACTGACAATCTATTTCTATTTCCCACTTGAGAGAGAAAAACACTGAGAAGCATTTGTGGTGCAGTTCTAGGACTAGAGGATATTTTCACTTTCCCTACACCTTACCATCACTCCTCTAATGACCTGTTTACCATAGTTCCTTCTACCCAGTACATCATGTATAGCTATCAAAAAAAAAATTATAAGGCATACTAAAAGACAACACACACACACACACACACACACACACACACACACACACACACACACACACTTTGAAAAGATAGAAACAAATAATTAAAATAATGATAATAATCACCTCAGTTTCTTATGAAGTAAATGACTATTCAGCTCTACAGCAGGATACCTGTACCCCTTACAAATTCATGCATAAATTCTGAGGTAATAAGCTAAAATAGATGAATTAACTGATGTAGTATGTTCATTAAGTGTAAAAATTGGGCTGCCCAGGCTTAGGCCTCACCAAGATCTAATCCAAAGATTAAATGAGTTAATGATCCAATACTAAAAGAATTTCAAACAGACTGTATGGAAAAGTTTTGATTGCAATTTTAGTAGGTATAATCCTATGTACATATATGCACATACAAATCTCTTTGTTCTTATAAAAAATGAATAAAACTGTGTAAAAATATCTTAAGTTTTATCAACAACCAAAAGTTGGCACTCTTTGTGAATACAGACTATTTTTAGTTATCACTTGTGCTATTTTCTCAGATTGACAGGAGATACCATATAAAAATGAGTAACTAGCCAGGCACACGCTTGTAATCCCAGCATTTGGGAGGCTGAGACCGGAGGATTCGGGTTAGCAGCCAACCTCAGCTACCTAGTGAGGCACTCCGCAACTTAGTGAGACCCGGTTTCAAAATAAAGAATAAAAAATAGGCCCGGGGGTATAGCTTGAAGGTAGAATGCCCCTGAGTTCAATCCTCAGTACCCCCTCCAAAAAAATGAGTAACTACAGAAATAACCTAAATCTTATTTGGGAAAATAAATTCCACTACTAGTTTTGTTCTAATAGGTTTTATTAGAACTTGCAATATCTGCTCTTTTCCAGGAGGAACATTTATATTTCCTCAAAATTCATTATGTTGTAAACTTAGCCTCAATGAGATGAAATAAGATAGAGATTTGGAAGGTTATTGGAACTAGACGAGGCCATGAGGACAAGCTCTCTAATGAGGAGGGTGCCCCCATAACATTGAGAGGAGACTGTGTCCTTCTCACCTGTGCTCAACCGGAAGCAGGCCATCGTCAGACTACACCACACTGGAACCCTGGCATTGGACTTCCAGCCCCCAGAGATGTAAGAATTAAATATCTGTGGTTCATAAGCCTCAAAGTCTGAGGCAATTTTGTTATAGCATCCCACCATGACTACAACATGCTCTTTAAAGAAGTAACGTGTCCCTGAAGTGCATACTCTCCCTCCTTATGCATGCTAATCTCTATAGTTAATTTTCACTTTTCTTTCTTTCCTCTTTTTGGAATTTAATGCTTCAAGCTTAAGTCAGAACTTGAAAACAATATTATTCATTTTTAGAAAAATAAGCCTGTTCAGATATTTCATAGGAGTGATTAGGAAAACTTAGATGATTGTTCATCATCCGTAAGTCTTCTTTACATAATCAGAATGATTGAAATTAAACAAATTGAATGATTGAAATTAAAGTGGCACAGGCTTGCAGTCCTGTTACTTGGGAGGTGGAGACAGGAGGATCACAGGTTTGCTGGGCCTGCCTTAGCAACTTAGGGAGCCTCTGTTTCAAAACAAAGAAGTAAGGAAAAAACAGGGCTGAGCTAGAATGTCCTTGTGTTCAATTCCCAAATACCACACACACACACACACACACACACACACACACACACACACTAACACTAACACACAGTGTAATTAAGTTTTTATTGTGTGATCCAATATAATTTATTACCTTGTCCTAAACAACCTGAAATTAGCTCCTGTAGTCATAACACCAATGATATCCTATGTAACCTATATTTAAGGAAAAACTAATAGTTTAAAAATAATAGACATATTTGATCTTCAGTGGCTGAAAACCCAGCCACTGGGATGAAACAACGTGTTTATCTTTTTCTTCTATTGAGGAATCGAGAGATAGCTAGTACGGGTCTGTACCCTCAGGGAGGATGCGACTGTGATCCTCTTTCTTTCATGCTCTCAAGATGGCTGCTAAAGCAGCAGCCCTCACATCAGTATGTAAGTTGGGAAAAGGTAAAGAGAGGGGAAAATAAAAATCTAGTCTGCTTCATTTATCTTATTTAATCAGAAAAGCAATGTTTTTTTAGAGCTCCTCCAACACCCTTCCTGTAGACTTTGTTGGTCTGCTCTGGGTCATGTGATCCATCTGTACCTTAAAAATATTTGAAAGTCTGGTGTGGTGCTGCATGCCTGTAATCCCAGTACTTGGGAGCCTGAGGCAGGAGGATCACAGGTTTGAGGACAGATTCAGCAAGTAATGAGACTCTCATCAACCTAGTGAGATCCTGTTTCAAAGTAAAAATAAAATAGGGCAAAGGGTGTATCTCAGAGGTAGAATGACCTTGATTTCACTCCCTAGAACAACAACAAAAAAAAACCAAAAAAGAAAAACAAAAAAAAAGAGGCTGGGAAGTTAGGGAATAGGCTCAATATTTCTGTGAGTGGCTTCACTGATCCTTATCCAGTGCTTTGGATTGGGCACCTTGTTGTTTCACAGACATCCTTTTTTGTGTCTAGTATTGGGGACTTAACCCAGGGGCGTTCTACCACCCCCAGCCCTTTTAATTTTTATTTTGAAACAGCATCTCCCTAAGTTTCTGAAGGTTTCACTACTTTCCTCTGTACTGGAATGGCCTCGAACCTGTGACCATCCTGTCTCAGACTCCCAAGTAAAGTGAGTATAGGCATGTGCCACCTCACCTGGCTTACAAACATCTTTTTTAAGAAGGACGGAAGGGAGTAAACATTAGGCAGATAATTAACAGTGGCTACAAATCTGGAAGGTATATATTATATGTATTTTTAGGTTTGAAAAGCAGTTTATAGGGGCTAAGAGTATATAGCTCAGTAGTAGAACATATGCTTAGCATTCGTAGGGCCCTGAGTTCAGTCTCCAGCATGCGTGCATGCTCGTACACACACACACACACAAACACACAAATACACACACACTTTATAAAAAATATCTATAACGTGATTTTCAGAAGAATTTATGTGTGACACATCTGTATTTATGCATGAAAATGTGCTTATATTTTAAAAATGCCAAGGTGACTTGTTTTTTACTTTATTTTAAATATCAAACTTACACTATTTTTTAAGAATAAGATCAACATCTTTTGTTGGACAAGATTATATTAGAATTTCAGAAAGTAGTCCAGCTGTCCTGTCATATTTTAATGACTTCATCCAGTATCTTAATGTCTCAACTACTAAAACCTCCATCACCTGCTCAGAGTACTGAGAGTTATTTCTCTAGGGTAAGAAGAATCATGAGATTCCCGCTCAGCAGATGCGTCATTTGACTTGAGAACTTCTGACTTTCACCTTCTATTTCTGCCTGTACAGCAGCAAAAGGAGCTGTGAAGACAATGTAGGACATACAGTTTTGCCCCAAGAGCTTTCTCATATCTAGTTCTTCCAGGATACAGATTTGGTGGCCTTTACACAAAATGAAAGCTACATCTGTTTGATTTAACAATAGTATAAATTTTATTACAGTTGAGACAGAGAGTATCCCATAAGAAAAATAATGGATTTCCAGCATCACTCACATCTGTTTATATTTATATGAATTGCATGTCTCTGAAGCTTTGTTCTGCTATCTGATTGGCTGGCTGCCTGGTTGAGGGTGCCTTGGGATTTTAGTGCTTTTAAAACATTCTGGAACAAAACAAGGCTTTTAGTTGACTCTTAGTGGTTTTTTTTCAAGTGTGTGTGTGTGTGTGTGTGTGTGTGTGTGTGTGTGTGTGTGTGTGGTTAATGATAGTAAAAATAGTGGTTCAACTTAAAACCAGTTATTCATTAGATACAAATTTTTAGAAACTAAAGAGATAGAATACTCAAATACTTGATACTAAAACAAGGTCATTGGTCCCTGTCAGTAGTTAGAACTCACTCCAGAGTCAGTGAGCATAAAAAGCCACTCAGTCTGTTATAGGACTGCTACTTTTATTTAATGCTACTTGATTTCCTCATTAACTTGTAGAGGCAGGGATTTCTCAATCTTTTCTGAAAATTTAGGCAGTTGTAAGGTCATACTCCAAATAATAGCATTCTTGGCAGACTCACTAACTAGATCTCATTTATTATTTATCTCATGTAGGGGCAAGAACATGTATATACAGGTGCATGGAGTCATCCATGAAGGGAATGGGACTGTCTATATCATTGCTTTAAATACTTTAGCATAGTCCCACTCTAAACCATGACTACCTTTTTTTAAATTAAAAATTCACAATGAAACATCATCCTTTCATACACCTATGTTCTCTTTTTCCCACTTATCCCAGGGAAACATCTGGATTCAATATTTGGAAGTCATTATATTAGTGAATTGAGAGCCAAAGCAGCCAGTGTAAGTATGATAAGATTTGATGAATCATTCATATCTGGGAGTCAAGCGTATTCATTCTGGAGCTATTGAAGTGGATACAGGGCTTTTCATCGAAGACCAGCATAAAGTACCTTCCAGTAGTCAAGCCAGATTGAGCAAAAAAGCAAATTATCTGAGCATCATTTAGAAAGTGTCAAAAGAAATGCCAACCAAGCAGCAGCAGGGATTTTTGACTTTCTAAACTGCATGATTTGTCATGACAGAATTTCAACCATTTTATTTTTTACAAGATATTTCAAGGATGAAACTATTACAAGTATTTCTCCCTTATGCTGACATTTAAGTGGTATTTATGGGCAAATAGAGGCTCTTCTTCTTTATATAGAATAATCTACTCCATCACATTTACTATGAATATGACCATTGATGTATAAATTAAAGTTTTAGTGAAAGGAAACTAAAGCAACAGCATAATTCTCCAAAAACAGATACTTATACTAAGTTGCCTAGAAAGATCCAGGCCCTAGGTGGAGAGGCTTACTTCCTATCTTTTATATTTGTACCCATGTAATATCCTTCCTTTGAGTGTGGGACGTACCTAGTGCCTTCCTTCTAAACAAAACAAGAGGGAGAATGTAATGTGATGAGATATCACTTCCATGCATAGGTTACACTGACTCCTGTTCTTCTGGCTTTCTGTCTCTCTCTCTCTCTCTCTCTCTCTCTCTCTCTCTCTCTCTCTCTCTCTCTCTCTCTCTCTCTCTCTCTCTCTCTCTCTCTCTCTCTCTCTTGCTGTCTCTTACATATTCATCCACCCATTTTGCTAAAACATGTTCAGAAAACTTAAGTGGCAAACAACTGAGAGTGGCCTCTCTCTATCAGCTAGCAGGAAAATAAACCCAACAGCCCACAAAGGACTGAATCCTTCCAACAACCACTGAGTGAGCTTGGAAATAGATCTTGCCCTAGTTTTACCTCAAGAAGACTGCAAGCCTGGTTAATCCCTGGATCATAGTCTTATATGAGACTCTACAGAAGAGAACTCAGCTAAATTGTGCAGGATTCATGACACACATAAACCATGAAATCATCAATGTGTGTTGTTTAAATGATTAATTTTAAGGATAGTTATGCAGCAATAGATACCTAGTACTTTCCCTGACTCCACATGGGTTCTGCAGGTTTCCAAGTGCTCAGCAATTGCTATCTCAAAACTAGACACTGCAGAAACTGAGGTCAGATAGCCTGGTGACCAAAGAAATATGTTGGTATAAGGTGGCCTACATACATGCTATGTTTGAGGTCAAGTTGCACAAAAATATATTTTGACCTGAGTTAAAGATTACCCGACACCACCAGGCATGATGGTACACACCTGTAATCCTAGTACTTGGAAGGCTGAGGCAGGAGGACCCCAGGTTCAAGGCCAGCTTCAGCAACTTAGCAAGGCCCTCAGAAACCTAGTGAGACCCTGTTTCAAAAGAAATAGCTTGGAGGTAGAATGACCCATACCGCAAAGGAAAAAAAAAAAAAAGATTACCTGATTTATCTGGTGCCAATGACTTACTGAAGAACTCTTCATAGAAAAGATTTCTCTGTAAAGAAGGAGAGAAAGCATGTGAGAGAAAAAGAAGTTAAGCAAAGGTTGATTGTGGGCAACCTGGGGAAGAACAGCTTTGCTCAACACCACAGGAAGCTCTGGAGTGTGGGTTACTTCTCAGACTTGCCTCATAAAGGTGAGAGAGGTGGGCTTTTGAAAGCTCACAGCTGTTAGCATTTGTCTGAGGAAAGTAGAGAGTGGGGTGGGATGTGATATTTCAAGTACTCCTGGTCTCTGTGCTTCTGGGAAAACAACTCTAGTACCCAAGAGTTGTGTGATAAAGAGGAGTCTCAGGAATGGACTATAAAAAGCAAAATCCCACTAAAGTGGAGCTCAGAAATGGTAAAGCACATCTGAGAAGCTCTGGGTCAAGCACCAGCAGTGTGTACTGCCACATCCAGTAAGAAAAATAAATCACTGTGAAGCAGTTCATCTAGCACTGCCATGATGCAAACACACCTTTCCACAGGATGGAGAAATAGGGACCCGAGTGCTCATGGCTTCTCTCCAGCTTGCATACCTGAGACTGTTTTCTTCAAGTCTTAAAACAAAAGATATTATACACTGTCTGTAATTTATAATGAAGTTATCTCTCTCTAACTTATAAATATAGCATGTAGTTAAAAATGAACAATTTATTGGCTACAAATTTAAAGAAATTATATTATCATATGTGACATTGAAAACAGCTAAGTATCAACATTACACGATAGTAAGCCAAGATTCAGGGCTTGAATACCCCGCTGAATGGTGGATCCATTCCACTATGTGACAACCAGCCTGGAGAGGGCACAGGTGTGGTAACGGGCTCCCTCTGCACTGTGCCTCTGCACCTTTGAACAATCCAGGTTCCTTTATGTAGAATTAGATCTTATTTTATCCTTTCCTAAAAATGACTACATTCATGACAATTAAAAAATCCATATCACCTTTCTTATTTCAGGCATGGTACTTTTGATTATCAGTAAATTGGGCTTGTCTTTTCATAAAGGAAATGAGCATGGTAAAACTTTCTCTGATAGACACAAAGAAAGCATAAAGTAAGTGACATGTGTCTCCTGACGATCCAAGCAACTGACTTTTCCAGGGTGTCACAATGTTAAAGGTTCTGTTAAGACTCTAGGATATCAGAGGAAGAGCTTCTCTCTGCACTGGCCTCAACATGCCAGACTCATTCAGAGCCAGTGAGCGAGATGAAAAGACAGAGCAGGCTAGTGAGTGACATCATCTACATACTTGTCCTCATTTGGTGCCAGTTCAAAGGTTGATCACGCACACATAGACTCACAGGTGGTGTTCAAGCCACCTTCAGCCTCTGAGTGGCCATCTGTTAGGAAACGTCACCTCTGAGCACTGAGAAAGCCTGTCTTATCTTGGCTGGGCAACTGATGTTTCTGAGGAGGACAATCAAAATATTCGTTCGATCAAATCTGACAGGCATCCACCAAATCACTCACTGGCAACGAAGGAAAAACATTCCATATGATTTTGCCTGATTAAAGGATGATGGTGATTAAACCCAGGAACAAAATCATCAGGCACTTTCCCAGAAGAAAAATGTCAACGAAGAGAGGCTTTGGCATGGATCACCTGAAAATTCAACTCTGGAAGCTTACAGAATAGTCAGGCATCATTTTAACCAGTAACTGTTTTATATTTTGGCAAACTGTGAATAACTTTCTTTTCTTTGTATCATTCTTCTTAAGACAAAAGAAAAAAGTGAGTTTCACTTTTTCATGTACTGTCAGAAGAAAAAAAAGAAAAGAGAGAGAGAGAGAGAGAGAGCGAGAGAGAGAGAGAGAGAGAGAGAATCCAAAGGAGCCCCATGTCCTAGGTGGAGGTTCAGGACTGATGAGCATACAAAAGAGAACAGGAAAAGGGGACTCTCCCCTGGTAGCCCTCACAGCCAAGTGCATACATTCTGAAGGCATAGGGTGAAAATTTCTGGGATGACTTAAACAGGGCCTAAACACATACAGAATTTTCTTTTGCCTTTTTTTTTTTTTTTTAAGTGTCTTTCTTTCTTCCACCTTTTTGAAATCCAAATTGAGACACCCTCAGTTGTTTTTCTGGTGGCAGATTTGAGGGGAAAGGCCAATATGCATTGATTTTTAATGGGGCTTCTCACAAGAATTTTTGTACCTGGATAATGGATCAGATAAGAATTAGCTACTTCATCTCACCATCAGCATTTCAAACCTGACCTCTGCATTCCCTAGGCCTTCTGGAAAAGGCTTGGCTCATTATTTTGAAGCACCTGTTCAATTGTTCTCTCATTGCAATCAGTTTCCTGCCATCAGACTGTCACAAATATTTAGAATGCACAGCTGATATTTTGAATGTTGGCACTAGCTCAGCAATGTACCATCCATCCACACCACCTATGGAACTTTCACTTTTTAATGGACACTACAGACTGTGCCTTTTTGTTGTTGTGTATGTTCTTGTATTTTTATAATTACATCCTTTAGACTATTTAGAGTATTTGAAACAATGAATCAAATTGAAAGAACAAGTTAGTAAATATAATGAAAAAAGTTATTATCACAAAGATATACCAGGGGAAATGGCTATTGATCTTACTTGAGAGGCTAAGAAGGAATAAATATCAAAGTATTTCTGGATTGTCTTTAGAATTCATATGTATCTGTGGGACACTCAATAGCTCTAGGATTGGATTGTTCTTTTAAGAAAATACTCATCAGTTAGAACAATCCTACAATCCACAGTAATTTTTGATGTTTTAGTTTGCTGCTTACAAGATAGTCTCAAAATAAAATCCACAAAGCAAATTCCATTAGTACTATATAAATAAAACCTTTTCATTACAATAAATAAATGTCATTTGTCCTGAAATCGTATACTATATACTCTGCCTTAAGTGGTACCTGAATTAATATTTTATATATAATATGAAGCTATTTTCCAACACTAACTTGCTTTTATTTGATTATTTGATTTGGAAACTTAAATTTGGCATTGTAACTTCAGAGGGAAGATTAAATATATTTTATAATCTTATTTTTTCATTTAATGAGAGAATTTGCCTTTATGTTGCTAGTAAAAAAATTCTGAAAAGTCTATTTCTTAACATGGACAAACCTTTAACATTTCATCATTTCTATATTATTATTTTTATGTTTTATTTAGAAAATTCAAATTCTAATATTTTCTAATCTAAAATTACTTATTTTATCTTTAATCATTGGCATTTTGTGTGAATAAGACCATCATTCACATCCTTCAATAGTGTACATATACTTGGTTAAATACTATTTTAATATTTATTTATATAATTATGGGTTTATTTATTCATTTATTTATTGATACTGGGGCTTAAACCCAGTATCATTCTTCCTCTGATCTACACCCTCCCAGCCCTATTTTTGTTTTAATTTTTATTTTTAAATAGAGTATCACTAGATTGTTGAGAGCCTCATTACTTGCTGAGGTTGTTCTTTTTTTTTAATTGGTACATTCTAATCATACATCTTTGTGGGGTGCAAGCGGTCTCAGTTAACCCTTCCCCAATATCCACCCCATTTCCTCCCTCCTCCTCCCTTCTCATGTTCTGTTTAGTGATTTACTTTGATATATTTCTGGATGTACATCATGTGCATTAGAATGTCTTCCCCCCATAACTTTCAGTTAGGTCACCTTCTTGGCTCATCTAAGATCTTCCTTTTTTGTCTAGAGTCGCTCTTATGACACACTTTCTCCCTGGCTTCGAAAATTAGGGAAAACATCTAATTATTTACTTTTTGTGACTGACTGATCTCACTTAGCATAATGTTTTCCAGTTCCCTCCATTTTCCTGCAAATGACATGACTTTGTCCTTCTTTGTTGCTGGGTAAATTTCCATTGTGTACATATCGCATAGTTTTGTAATGCATTTATCTCTTGGTGGACATTTCCACTGGTTCTATAGTTTGGCAATTGTAAATTGTGCAGCTATAAACACAGATATTCATGCATTACCCTGGTAGTTTTGTTTACATTCTTTTGGGTAGATACCCAGAAGTGGGATTGCTGGCTCATATGGCAGGTTCATTCCCATTTGTCTGAGGATCCTTCATACTGTTTTCCAAAGTGGTCCCACCAACAATGTATTAGAGTTCCCACTTCTCTACCTTCTCTTCAGCATTTGTTGTTGTTTGTGTTTTTAATGATTGCCATTCTAATTGAGGTTAGGTGAAATCTCAGGGTAGTTTTGATTTGTATCTCTCTGATTGCTAATGATGTTGAACATTTCCTCATACATTTATTGGCCATTTGTATTTCTTCCTTTGTGAAGAGTCCATTTAGTTTACTTGTCCATTTTATTTTTTTTACTTTTTATAATAATTGGTGCATTGGATTCATATATCTTTGTTAGGTACATTTTTTGATTGGGTTATTTGTTGTCTTAGTAGTGAGCTTCTTGAGTTCTCTGTATATTCCAGATATTAGTCCTCTATCAGAGGAGTAGTTGGCAAAAATTTTCTCCCATTCTGTTGGGTATCTATTGAAGTTTTTGATAGTTTCCTTTGCTACACAGAAGCTCTTCAGTTTAATGCAGCCCCATGTATTGATCTTCCTTTGAATTTCTTGTGCCTTTGGGGTCTTGTTGAGAAAGTTTTTACCTGTGACTGTACGTTGAAGTGTTGGGCCTATGCCCTCTTCAAGTAGCTGCAAGATCTCTGGTCTGATTCTATGTCGTTTATCCATCTTGAATTGACTCTTGTGCAGGGTAAGAAAGTGGGGTTTATTTCCATTTTTCAGTATATGGTTAACCAATAACCAATTTTTCCATCATCATTTGTTGAGGAGAATTTTTTTCCAGTGTAATTCACCACATAAACACAACCAAAGACAAAAATCACATGACATTTCAAAAGATGCTGAAAAAGCATTTGATAAAATCCAACACCCATTCATGCTAAAAGCACTGGAGAGAATCAGAATAGAAGGAACATACTTTAACATTATAAAGGCAATATATAATAGGTATATAATAGGCCCACAGCCAACATCATATTATTTTTTTTTTAATTTTTTTATTGTAGTAATTCGTGCAATATAGCATACATCTTTGTTGCGTACGGATTGTTAACAACATATTTGCACACAGTTGTCATTTGACCCTTTCCCCAATTCCCACCCCAAACCCCTCCCCTTCCCTCCCCCTCAGGTTCACTTTGGTGAGTGACCTTGATATGATTGTGTAATTACATCACGTGCTTGAGGGCGTCCCTCTGCCCCCTGCGTCCACTACAGTTAAATCAACTTCATTGCTTATCGAGGATCTCTCCTTTTCATCTGGAGATCCTCTTATGTCACATCCCCTCCCTAGCATCCACATAT
>PVLC010006995.1:0-65913 GCA_004027655.1 Graphiurus murinus | reverse complement strand
AGGTGCCAGAGAGTTAGAAAATGAGACAAGTGTGGTATCTGCAAAGCCCAGGAAAGAGGGCAGAAGATGGCTGAGTCAGAACAGGGTGGGTGCTGTGGAGGAGCAGCTCCCCACCAGGATGAGAAAGAGTCACTGACTTAGTGGCCACATTACAGGGCATTTAGCAGGGGCACTGACAGAGTGGAGAGAACACTGACCAACCAGAGGAAGGGTGAGGAGAATTAGCAAACACATACATCAGAATTGAGACATGTGGTGGCACAGGCCTGCCTGTAATCCTTCTACTTTGGAGGCTGAGACAGGAGGATGACAGGTTAAAGGCAGCCTCAGCAACTTAGCTAGACCATGTTTCAAAAATAAAATAAAAAGAGCTAGACATGTAGCTGGGAGATAGAATGCCTCTGGCTTTAATCTCCCCAGTACCAAAATAAATAAATAATAAATAAATCAATAGAGTAGGGGAAGGGAGGAATAATTGAATGAAATCAGGGTTCATTGAAGAAGAAATAATAATGATCAATGATGGTATATATAGTGTTTTTATATTATATAAAGTATTAAAAATGAAAAACATGACTAAAATCAAGTATAGTATAATGACAGTTGCTGTATTGTTCTGGTGGGATTCTAACCAACTCTGTGGGCTGTGTTATTCTACATTTAACATGAAAATATTCCTTTCATAACTTGAAAACTTTTTACTGTTGCAGGATTTTAAACTGAAAACAGACAGAGGAAGAATAATGACTTCCTTTCCTGCACCCACCACCACACTTTTTACATTTAATATTTGGGACTGGGGATTGAGCCCAGGGGTGCTCTACTTTCAAGTCACACCCTCAGTCCTGTTTTATTTGTTATTTTTAAACAGGTTCTCACTAATTTGCTGAGGGGCTTGCTAAGTTGTTGAGCCTGGCTGGAAAGCTATAATCCTCTGTCTTTGTTCCCAACTACTGAGGATCACAGGTGTGGGCCACCAACCTCCACTTGGGCATGCCTTTATTCCCTCTGATTTCTAGAGTACAAGTGCTTCAAGGCTCAACTTGTAGCTTTCTACCCTAGAACTGGGTTTCTGATAGTACAAAATGGCATTTAGCGATCACAGTTTTGGAACAAGATATTTTAAGTGTGTGAAGACATAAATAAAATAATAAGGAAATTATCTCATCAGTCTGATGGTATTTGGAAATACTGTAGAAGGAATGTGGAATAAATTATAGATCTGAAAAAATGCAGTGCATATGTCAATGTGGTAGTATGTATTCCTTCAAAGCACTTTGGAAATGTACATATATATTTTTAGCTCATGTGTTCTGATTCCTTTTACTCTTGGAAAATTATAGGTGGAATGTCACCCTTATCTCAACCAGAGCAAGCTCCTGGAGTTCTGCAAGTCCAAGGACATTGTCCTGGTTGCTTACAGTGCCCTGGGTTCCCAGAGATACGAGGGCTGGTAATGAAAATCCCAAGAAGTTTACATGTGTCCACAATTCTGTTTGTCATTAAGTACTTTTAAAGAAGTTAACTTTTGACATTAGGAGACAGTTCAACCATAAAGACATAAACACTGTAGAGCAATGAATTCTTCTGTGCTATCTCTGAGCTTTAATGTCACCTATATTTTTTCACTCTTAACTTATCCATATGTCTACGTCTTCCCAATAACACAGTAAACATAACCTTAAGGTAATTTATGCTTGTTTATAATGCATATATTTCAAAGTGATTTATACATTTATAATGCATATATCTCAGTCACAAAATTTTGACAAATGGATATACTATAGAACCCGTATCTCTATCACATTACAGAAAGTTTCTTGCTCAGGTGCTTTACAATGTAATGTACATGGCAGGCAAAGAATATGCAATATTACATTTAGAATTAACTTACTGAGAACGATTTTCTTTCATGAGGTTAGGAATTCTATTTACAGACGCTAAACAGAGAATATTCTCATGAAAAGCCTTCTCTGACTCTCGTTTTTTTGTACTTTTATTGGTCAATGTAATTATACCTCATAATGACATACATGCAGACATCACTTGGTGTGTTTCCTTCCCTACTCTTCTCTTCCTCTCCCTTCCTCCTTCCCCATATGTGTTGGTGAGACACTGGTAGAGAAATCTTATACTGACTTAACCTTGTTTGAATGGTTCCCTTCTTTACTCCTTGTTCTTTCCCCTTTCCACCTCCCTCTCCCAATCCTCTTCAACTTGCTATTGTTTTTTCCTCTTTATTTGACTAAAGTCTCTTTCATTTTAAGTTGGGACCTGTATACGCACAACACGCCAGTAGATTCTTCAAAGGGCATAGATAGCTGACATGGCTCATGGTGGCAGGTTCTACCTTAATAAGTTTCAATTATCATGGTCAACTGTGGTCTGAAATGTCCAATGGAAGATTCTAAAAGCAAATGATTACACGTTTTAAACGGCTTGTTAATCTAAGTCGTGTGATGAAATCTCATGCTATCCAGTCAAAAAAGAAGTTGTATGCTGAGGTTGATAAGATCTATGGTAAGGATGAATCTTGTGCTCATTAAATTCTGAAGAAGAAAAAAGAATTTCCTGGTGCTTCAGTTGTACTTCAAACTCTGAAAATTATGGCCATAGTGTTTAATAAATGTTTGGTTAAGATGGAAAAGGCATTAGACTTGTCTATGGCTGTGTAGGAAAATGCATGGTATCTATGGGGTTCAGTGCTATCTGTGGTTTTAGGCATCCTCACGGGATTTCAAAACACATCCCATGTGGATGAAAGGGGGCTATTGCATTAGTGAAATATTCCATTATCTGGACACACAGACCACAAGTTTTTTATCCATGTATCAGTTTATGGACAGTTTAGTTGTTTCTAGTTTCTGCTATCATAAATGAATTTCTCCGAATATTCATAACACTATTTTAACCACACTGTGTTATGCCTACTCCTATCAATGATCTAGGGAGTTTGGGACAAAGGGTAGAATAATTTATATTTTTCATATTACACAGTTCATATCATCCATATATATATATATATATATATATATATATATATATATATATTATACCTGATACCTTTCATAATGTATATAATTTTTAAATTTTTTCAGGGTAGACTCAAATAGTCCAGTTCTCTTGGAGGAACCGGTCTTGAAAGCCATTGCCAAGAAACACAATCGCACTGCAGCCCAGGTTGCCCTGCGTTTCCAGCTTCAACGGGGGGTGGTGGTCCTGGCCAAGAGTTTCAATGAAAAGAGAATCAAAGAGAACTTCCAGGTAAAGGTCCAATAGTGTCTGTCCAGAGTGCGGCATGGGGGCTGTACTAGGATAATCTAATTGCATGGGAACGTGTACTATGTTCCACTTATTCCCATGTTTCTCTTCCTTTACCTTTCTTTTAGGTTTTTGACTTTGAATTGACTCCAGAGGACATGAAAGCAATTGAAGGCCTTAACAGGAATGTCCGATATAATGTATTTGCATTGTAAGTGGCTCTTGTAAACTTCTTCATGGGTCAGTTTCTGTAGCATGCAGGTTAACAGAGGATTAAAACTTCTCTACACCAGGAAGACACAACTGATCCCAGCCTAGATGTGAAACAGGATCTTCCCTGTAGACCTCGTGACCTAACTGGAGAGTCAGGACCAACCATTCGTAAAACTACCAAAGTGTGCGTTATGTAACTAGATTTGTTTTATATCCCTACCCATTAAACATAGAAGACACAGTGCTTTTGGCTCAGAATATATTAAGGGACCTTTGATTCTTGTTAAAATTAGAAGAAAAGCTAGCCCAATATATTAAGGGACCTTTGATTCTTGTTAAAATTAGAAGAAAAGCTAGCCCAAATGGCCCAGACTGGTAATCCCAGCTATTATGGAGGCTGAGATAAAAAAAAATCACAAGTTTGAGGACAGCCTGGGCAAATTAGTGAGACCCCTATCTCAAAATAAAATTTTTAAAGGGCTGGGGGTGTCACCCAGTCACTGATAGAATACTTGTCTAGCAAGCGTGTGAGCCTCTTGGCTCAATCTGAAGTACTGAAAAAAATGTAACAAATATTGATTTAATGTTGTATTTGCATGAAGATTAGAAAGAAAAATAAATGGTCAAGCTCTTGAATGAAAATCTATTGAAAGGACAAATTAGGAAGAGGAAATGAACAGAAGAGGGAAACAAATAGGAATACCAATTCGTGCACAAGTATTATGAATTATAACTAAGAAAAGGTCACCTTAATCGGTAGGGATGGCCATTAGGCTCACATCTGAAATCGTCAATAAATTAGGAGTCCTTTGGTGGGGTACCCTGCCTCACTGCGGGTGCTCACATGTGTTTGCTGAACGAACAGTGGGCAAGAGCAGCACAGCCCTCACCGCCACCATTGTTGGGATCCAAGGACACGAGCTGCACTCAAGGCAGGACTGACCACCGCATCATAGGACACTTCCCACCCCCGTCCAACTGCATGCTGCTTTGGAGTGTACACACATGCAAATGTGGGAACTGGGGCATGAATTTGTAGTTTGCACATAGAGAGGGAGGTGTGTGTGTGTGTGTGTGTGTGTGTGTGTGTGTGTGTGTGTGTTCAAGTAGAAATAGGGCCATGATTTTAAACTCAGAAATTTCACTGCGTCTCAAGAGGAGCTTCCTCCCTCTCCCTTTCCCTCTCCCTCTCCCTGTCTCCCTGTCTCCCTCTCCTTCTCCCTCTCCCTCTCCCTTTTCCTCTCCCTCTCCTCCTTCTCCCTCTCCCTCTCCCTCTTTCCTTGGTACTTTCAATTACTGATATTACATGTGACTTTGAATTCTTCTTAAGTAATGCCATTTAGGATTGCAATAACATCTAAAAAAATCCTGTGATATACACAAGAACAAACACAGACAATTTTCTCATGTTCTCTGTAGGCTTCAACAACATAACCAAAATGACAGTGTAGTATTCACAGTACATTATATTCTGTTAGGTGGTGTATAATTCTTTAAGTTATAATTTATAATATATGAGCAGGCACTCGAAGAGAAACTACTGATTAATGTTACTGAATTTGCACACTCTCACTTTGACCGTGTAGAGAAAAACTGTGATTAAACTAATACCCTCTTCTTCTTTTTCAGTGCCATAGG
Source organism: Graphiurus murinus (assembly GCA_004027655.1). Taxonomy (NCBI): domain Eukaryota; kingdom Metazoa; phylum Chordata; class Mammalia; order Rodentia; family Gliridae; genus Graphiurus; species Graphiurus murinus. Next base: position 60,801 of record PVLC010006995.1, on the reverse strand, counting down.
TCATCCTTATTATCCATTTTCTGAAGAGTATTGACCTCGAGCCATTGATGTTCAATGTTTTGAGAGAATTTCTGTATTTGAGGTGGTTAAGAAGCAACATCTGTCAAGAAATTTGCCTTGCCTTTTTCATGTTAAAATATAACAAATTAAACTTTTCTCCACAAATCACTTTAAATGAATGAACCATTTGTTCCTGTTTGTGGGATAGCACACTGGCACCAATGCTCTAAGTGTTCAAATCTCCAAAGCTGGGGGGCAAAGCGCATATCCATGCTTCTTCCTGAAAAAGGCTAGCAAATGTATATGATTTTAAAAGGACTTCCATCCTTTCAATTTCCTTTATCTTCTCTGAGATACTGATTTGTAAATTTTGAAACTATTAAAGAGTAAAATATGCAATTTTAGCCTGAGGATAGTTTTAAATTGTACTTATTCAGTGCAAAATAAGAGAATCTGCAAGTAAACTTTAAGAGCAAGTCTAAAACAAATAACTTACTTGTTCAAAAATATAATAAATGCTTCACAATAAATATGTTTGTTTTCCTGATAGTTAAAATGATCCATATGAATTAAAACATTTATAAAATAATGGAAATGTTTGATGCATTTTTCTTGATGCTTTCTTTGAGGAAACATATCTTTGTCTATTTACAAAATTACAATCATCTTCAACATATGGCTTTGTTCTTGTCACAGTGACTGTGACTGTTCAACTGGGGTTGCTGATGAAGACATACCCTGTTGTGATGGGCCCTGCCAGCTCTAGCTGCAGCATCTCATGAGATATGGAAATAGGACTTAGATGTGAACCTTGAAGATCTAGAAGTTGGCAGTGTCACTCTTTTGAGCACTCTGGCTCACTCCTCTCCAGTGTGGTGTGTTTCATCTCGCTTTGCAATAAATCTCACTCTAGCAGAACAACCAGGGTTTCTGGCTCTTTACTGAGCTAAGAAAAGGACCCATGGTAAATCTCAAATGGCAACAGCTGGTTGGCTTTTATTTTACTTAACACATGTGTTTATCCAAGCTAGTATTCAACAATTCTACTATGCTTTGCTAATCCCAAAGAGGAGCATTGGCCGGACATTGTGGTGCATGCCTGTAATCTCAGTACTTGGGAGGCTGAGACAGGAGGATGGCAGAATCAATTCCAGCCACAGCAATTCAGTGATGCTTGTATGAATTTAGCGAGACCCGGTTTTCAAATAAAAAGAAATAAAATAGGGCTGGGGGTGTGTCTCAGAGGTAGAATGCCCCTCGGGTCAACCCTCAGAAACACAAAACAAACAAACAAATCAGGGGCATAATATTAACATACTTAATTTATTAATGATCAAAGCATATTTTGGCATTTTTGTTAGTTGAGTGTGTCAGTCATAATTTTATGCTTCCAGGAAAACTTTATTGAATACCTTTTGTTTTTTAAGCAAACAAAAAGATTAATATTAAATTCACACACACACACACACACATACATATATATATATATGTCTTGAGTTTATAAGTCTAGTGGAGAAAGTAGACTATAAGTAAAAAAAAGTTCACCTGTGAAAATTTTTTCAATATCTGTTGGGAAATAATTCTGCCTGGTATCTCACGTCTTTACATTTCCAAAGTTGAAAAACTGACTACTCTTCATTCAATACTAGTTTTTGAAGGAACTTTTATACTGAATCGTCTTAGCATATAAGGACCCTTTAGAAAGTAGAAGTCATGTTTTTGTGCAAGTAAAAAAAAAATCCTCCTCTTAAAGAGCAGGCATGCTTAGTGCCTATTATAAAGGATGTGGGCTTCCTGCACTCAAAGTTTTTCTCCTGAAATGGTACCAATTGAGTAGAAATGGTACCAGTTGAACCTCTGGCTTTCCTGCTATACAAGTGTAGCAACTACTTTTGTTTAAGGTTCTGGCAAAATTTCTAATCCATTTCCACCAGGCATTTGTTTCTCCATATCCTGTCTTAACTTCTATTATCTAGTATAAATCCTTTATTTTTACTAGAGGGGTTAACATTAGGAGTTAAGGTTGAATTATTAGCTAGTCTAAAAGCAAACCTCTTCATGGGACCACTTCTTGATATATCTGCCTGGAGACAGACCAGCATTAGTGGAAAGAGCTGACTTTCCTGGATTGAGGGTTAACAAAAGTGGATTATAATGAGTTACCACAGGTGTCAAGGGAAATCCATCCAGGTCTTTATCTTAGTATATACGGACCTGTTAGAAAGTAGAAGTCATGTTTTTGTGCAAGTAAAAAAAAATTCCTCCTCTTAAAGAGCAGGCATGCTTAGTGCCTAGGAGGTTAAAATAACCTCCTCGGAATTGGAGCAGCCCTATATGTTGGGGCTGTCCATCCTGGGCATGGAGTGGTCCCCTGGGACTTGCCCTTACTAGAGCAAGAGACCTGCTTTGGATTATTTTGCTTTATCACTCACATTGGTTCTGGGCAGAGATAAAGGACTTGGCACACATTAATCTTTATAGTTAGGATGGTTTTTTTTCCTATAGTTACATTAATAGTTAATTGGGCTGACTAAGGACTACCACATACAGGAAGCTTAATAAAATAAAAAACCAGAATGAACTTAGAGTCTCTATACAGTTAACTTGAGAGCATCTGGGTTTTGAGTGATGGTCCATTAACCTTTCTGAATAGGAAGTAGGGCCCCTTTAAGCTACAGGTAATGAGTCCAACTTCTTTCTGCAGTGTAAGTAGCTGTTTCAGTTGTAAGCAGCACTTGATATTCTTCCCAAGATGACTTGAGCTTGTCCTCCTTCCAGGTCTTTGTTAGGATGCTGTTACCAGGTTGGTGGGAATGCACTGGAAATTTAAGAGGTGGAGTTTGGGCTAACAATCCTTGTATCCTAAGAGAGGACAAGGAAAAGGAGAGGCCTGACAGATAATTTCTGAGAAATTATTCTTTGGCCTCCATGGTTGGTATGTCTGAACCCAGACCCAAGTAAAGAAGCCCATAGAGGATTTCATATTTTGATAGGTCAATATGCCTATGAGGAACATAGGAGTATTAAATGTAAACATGCAGGATTCAAGTAGACCATCCAGGAGTAGGCCTTCTATGATGGGTTGTAACTCTATTCTTCCTTCAAGGGGTATTGTGCATTGCTTTTTCTTAACAGCTTCCCCTTCTCTTTTTAGTTTGATCTGAATAGGATAAATCTTAAGCCCTTCTCTGTTCCCTTCCTCCATCCAGACTAAAGCATGTATCCTTTCCTTTTCTAGGGCGGATAAAGATTGAGTGAAACCTGAATCCTTCAATGATCTATTTTTAATTCAATTCCTAATTTGGTCATTATGTCTCAGCCCAAAAGATTAGTTTCTGTCTCAGGTACAGAAAGGAATTATGCCTGGGTTACTCTGGTCTTATACTCAACCCGTGTTTCCTCAAAATTAGGTACATTAAATCCTTTTACCTTCACCCCTGAAACCATTAATGATTTATTAAACAGTCTTAAGGAGGGGGAGTGATGGGCAAGGGAGGATCTGGCTGCCCCAGAATCAACCAGGAATGTCAATCCTTCCCTTTCAGTTCTGACCTGCAGATTGATCAAGAGTTCTTAGCAGGATCCATTTGAAGGACTTCCTTTTTCCTCTCATTCCCATGTAGCCATGGCTGACTGTCTAATGGCTTCCCTCTCCTCTCCAGTAAAAAGGATGCCCAAAATGGACATTAGTTCAGTCCCTGTGTGAATCTGTAGCCCTAAAAATTCACCTAACTGGTTTGAACCCTGTGGGGGTCCTCTCTAAGAGGCTTCAGTTCCTTTCTTAGAGCTCTAACCTTAAACTAGTTAGGGAGGCACTTACAAAACTAGTAGCCCCTCCACCCAGAGGAAATCCCCTAAGTGAGTAAAAAGCCTATGGCTGTTCCTTTTTAGAAAGAAAAAGAACATTTGAGACACCCTCTTCATATTGTTGAACCTCTTTTCTCAGGGAAAAGAGATACATAATGAAGGGGGTGGAGCTGTGAGGTCACTGCAGTTGACTCTGGTTCCCTTCCTTCTCTTCCTCCCTCCTCAGTGGCTTGAGTTGGATCAGTCTGTTGATGCTATGAATTACCTGGAGGAGAGAAAGAGTCAAGGGGTCCCAATTGTCATTTTTGCCCTTGTTTTTCATTTCTGCCTTCATAGGGAACAAGACTATAGATTCCTTCCTCCAGCAGAGCACATAATCTATCTCTTCCTGTGCAATAAGACCTTTATCTTTGACATATTTGATTAATTATTGGCAAACCTAATCCTCACTGGAACCAAATTTTGGCCAGAATACCGAAGGTTTGAGGATAGGCTCCTGCGTCCAAATGAAACAGCAGTATTTTATTATTTTGTGTTTGTTTTTCCCCCCCTGCTGCCCTGGGATTCTCTTCCCAATATTGAAGTATATGTCCCGGGGGGCTATATGAGGGAATGTTGCCCAATGCTTCTCTCTCCCTGGGAACCTGCTCACTGGGTGAAGAAGCCTTATTTTCCATCTTGGCTCACCTAGATGTATAAGACAACTAGATACTTGGGTACACTCTAGTCTCCCCCTGCTAGAGGTTCAAGTATTCCTCCTTTGCACTTTGTCTTTCTCTGTTCATCTTCCTCATGAGAAACATATCTATGGTAAGTACTTCTTAGCAAGCCAGTTAAAACCTGTGCCTTTCCTTAAAATAAAATTCTGCCTTTGTCCCTATCTGGCACGTGTTGAAATTCTTTTCACCACGGAGGCCAAGAACTCACGAGAGACACCGTGCTATTCCATGACACTACAATTGGGCTTTCAAAATTCTGGAGTTTCTGCTTTGTTGCTATAAAAACTACTTTCTCTTAGTAACTTTCTATCCACTGATGCACATTCTGTTCCTTGATTACAAATAACCACTTGTATGTGGAGTTGAGTTAAATTTTTCTTTCTACTACAAGATCTTATTGAGATGGTCCCTATTCCTAATGCTACATTCCCCCTTGAGAAAAGTCTTTTTTTTTTACTGTGCTTTAACAAGTGTGATGAATTATATTTCTTTTATACCCTTTTGGGACATACAGATTAATCCAGGGGTGGATACTTTATTTCCATCAGAGTTTCTTTCATGGAAATTTGAAATTTGGAAGGAAGATTGCAGAATATGAGAGTGATGTATGCTGGGACATGTTATTGTCAGGGTTATAGAGAGATGACAAGTCACAAATTGCTAGGCTGAGATACCGTGAGCTGCCCTGGTTTCTGAGCATCTTACAACTTTGTTCTTTGACTTTCTATTGTCCTTCCAGCAGCCTCCGTTTTACTTGCACTAGATTTTGTTTTTAGTGTTGAAACAAACAAACAAGCAAGTAATCAAACAAACAAACATATTATGTAGCAGTAGTTCTCAAATCACAAAATGAACTCTCGCAGTTATATCCTTGAAATTTAAAATCCTTGGTTACAAGCTGAGCATGGTGGCACATGCCTATAATCCCAGTACTTTTAATATTAGGCCAAGTGAAATCAGTTAGACTGAGAAAATCAAGGGTTACATGTTTTCTCTCATATGTGGAAGCTAAAGAAAACATATGTCTTGCTCAAAATTCCCACTGATATAATCCAAACAACATGACCACACAGCTTAGAGGAAGAAAGATTTATTGGTTCATAGTTTCTTGGAGATTCTGGGTTCAGTCCATGTAAGACTAGGGTCTGAAGTTCAGGGCATGGCAGTGGGAAGCAGTGAGAAGGAGACATGAAGCTTCAGCTCCCACATCATAGAGGCCAGAAACAGAGAGAGCCAACAAGCAAGGGGATTGAAAGACACAAGCGTAATTCCTAAAGCCACACTCCCAGGAACCCCCCCCCCTTCTACAGCCACACCCCATGGACCTAGCTTTCCATCCAGATAGAGTAATGAGATTGCATTACTGAGTAGACTATGATGCTTGTGACTTAATTATACAAACCCTGAGTTCTTCAGGGGACATTCCATAGCTACCATACAACATTGGATGTAAAGTGAATTGATGAATATGAGAGGAGAGACTAGTAGAGTAGTAGAAACAGATTGGGTGAGGGAGGAAGGGAGGTATAAAGAAGGCTTGGGGGAAGAAGCATACAAACAGATGATGCTATGTTTGTGTGTGAAGGTATTGCTACCAATGGCCTTAGTACCCCTCCCTGGGGAGGGAGGACATTGAGGAGAGTAGGATGTGAAGAGAAACACAAGAGATGTGTGCATGCATGAATGCATCACTTTGCATCTCTTTATGATGTATATCTACAATGCATCAACTAACAAAAGACAAAAACCAAAATATCCTTTTGATAAAGAAAAACCAATGCATTTTTGCTTACTCAAGGGGAAATTGTCTCTTTCAGCACATCTTTTAATTTATCTCTATCCAACATTTTCTTATGACTTCTTTAAGACTATATGACTAAGCATATTTCCATATATTGTCCACTAATCCTCTTATCCTCATGCTACCTCTTTTCTAAGTGCTGAGTCATAGACAGACTTCCTCCTCTCCCTTCCTCCTGTGTCTTGCTCCTGCACCTTTGTACTCAGTGTATCACCTCAACCTGAAGGTGTCTCCCCTGAGCACTGGCAATGATAGCCCTAGCTTTCATTTCTTTCTACCATTCAATCATTCATCAGTAACTTTTCCCCAGTGGAGAAAAAGACAGAGTTTGGGCTTTTGGTTATTGCTTCTTTCTGTCAGCTTTTTTTTTTTCTTCCAATATCCCCAAGTTGCAAGAGAGAAAATAGGAGCTTTGTATCTGTTTACCATACACGCAACTCTTTCATTTAGAAACTGCATTCTAATTAGTCAGGTCCAGTGGTGCATGCCTATAATCCCAGTATTTGGGAGGCTGACAAAGGAGGATCACAGGTTTGATTCTAGCCCCAGCCACTTAGTGAGGCTCTGTTTCAAAAATAAATAAATAAAATAGGGCTGGGGTGCATCTAGAGGTAGAATGTCCCTGGTTTCAACACCCTGTGCCACAAAACAAAATAAAACAAAAAGTGTCAACAACAGACATGGGTGTATTGGTTAAGTCAAGAGGGCTTATTAATATTTTCCCTCTGCTTCACTGCCTTCTCATTTTAATGCTCACACTCAGCAGTGCTCTGCTTCAATGCTCTCTGGATCAATAAGTTTGTGCTCGTTGCCCCTATTTATTTCATAGCCAAAAGCAACATGGACACTCACCTCATTGTAACCCCCCAGGCTGTTCTGTACCCCCACTTTGCTATTTTTCATATTTCCTGTAATTCTGAAAGCCTTCTGATATTCCTTTTGGAACCTATGGCTCAGCATCACAAAAATTATTTTATTTCTGTTGACATTCTCAGGTCCACTCCCTTTCTTCCATCTAAATTTCTAGTTGTTTTACTTTAGAAGAACACTGTTTTCTCATCAGCTCTGCCAAGAGATGGTGTAAGTTCTCTCCTCCTGTCTTCTTAGGGAGCAGGGAGGTGGGGCAGGTGTTCTTCTTTCTCCTTGTTGCCTGTTTAAGTCAATTTCCTTCTTCCTAGAGATGACTGCCTCTCTGACTGCGTGGCATTGCAGCAGGCCCCTGTCATCCACTCCATGATCACTTCCTCTCATTCCCTGGAGATGTCAACACCTGTTTCTGGTTCAGTACAACTTCTACCATGATTCCTGGTGTTTTTAGTATCCTCATAGATATTACATTGAATGCTCTGGCCTTTCATGTTCTTGACTTTCTCTGTTATAATGCAAATTCCTTCCCATTTACAACATACTCTTCAACCCTTGTCCTTTTTTTCTATGTCTTCTCAGTTAAATACTTTGAAAAAACAATGGTTGCATTCATTGCTTCCATTCTCACTCTTAAACTTGGTCCATTGCAGTTTTTGTCCTTATTTTGCCACTACAAATGTTACTGTGAAGGTCACCGATGACTTTCATGTTGCTACATTTTTAGTTGATTTCAGTCCTTGGCCTGCTTAATCTGCCAAAAGCATCTGCTGCTATTGACACTTTATTCTCCCAAATTTCTTTCTTTATTTGATGCCCTTGACATCCATTTCTTTTGGTATTCCTCCTCCTTCCCTGGCTTTTCTAAATTTTTCTCACTTCCAACTATCTGAGTGCCCTTGGCACAGTCCTTAGTCTCTTTTCTATCTTCAGGTAATAAAACTCCCCTAATGATATTAATATCCTCGTGGCTTTAAATACCATCAATAATCTGTAAACTTCCAAATCAGTAACTCCACTTCAATCCTTCCTCCTGAATCTAGACTTAAATAATAAGTTGTTACCTCCTATCTCCACTTGAGATATACCTCTCATGTTCAATATGCTCCAGTTAAATTCCTTTATTCCCCTGCACCCCTGCCCCACCTTTATTTTCCAGCCTCAATAAATGACCAGTCCATTGTTCTAATCACAAAGTCCAAAGTTTATAGGTTCAGGTTTTTTTTTTTACCATTCCATATCATATTAAAAATAGAATGAATGGCCAACCTCATCTTATGAGGTCTTAGGAGTAATAAGGAACTGAGATTAGAGAACATACATTAAGGATGACTAAATGTGCTTAAGGCTGATAGGAACCAGGCAGGAGTGCAGAAGGCTGGTCCAGAAAGAGATAATTATTGAAACAAAGGCAACAACACAGGAATTCATTTGTAATCTCAGATAATTCTTTTCTTATTGGCAAGAAGCCTTCCTTCTTCAAAGAAGCAAGGCAGAGAGAAGCAGAAGGTGGAATGGGTTCTTGATACAGGGGGAGAAATATAGTGAAATTAGGCATGGGTGTTTCCAAAGAATTTTGTGACATGTGTCCTTGGGATCAGACATCAGATTTGTTCAAGCAATTCTGAGGCTGAGTTTGATGCTCCACACCTGTAATCCCAGCTACTCAGAGGACTCAAGCAAGAGGATTGCAAGTTGAAGGCCAGGCTTGACCACTTAGCGAGACCCCGTCTCAAAAAAAAAAAAATCAAAATATAAAATTTATAAAAGGGGATAGGGATGTGTTTCAGTGGTGGATTTCTTGCCTAGCATGTGCAAGGTCCTGGGTTCAATCCCTAATGCTTCAAAACAAACAAACAGACAAACAAAAGTGTTTTTTTGGATGAATTTTATGATGAAATAGATGATGTGGAAATTAGTCAAGGAAGAATTGATGTCTAGAAATGAGAAACCTGATAATAATTTTGCATCTTGTAATGTAAGTCTAGTATAATTATGAAGAATGAAGTCGAGCATGGTGGCGCATGCTTGTAATCCCAGCATTTGTGATGCTGAGACTGGAGGATCCAGGTTCGCGGCCAGCCTCAGCTACCTAGTTAGGCACTCTGCAACTTAGTGAGACCCTGTTTCAAAATAAAGAATAAAAAATAGGGCTGGGGGTATAGCTTGGAGGTAGACTGCCCCTGAGTTCAATCCCCAGTACCGCAAACAAAACAAAACAAAACAAAACAAAAAAAGAATGAATTATGATACATTTCTCAACTCCAGAACAATGCCAAAGAGAAAATTCAGACATCTGTATCATGTGTAACATGTCTTTTTTTTCTTATAAGATGTGCCTGTAGAGGCACAAAAGAAACACACACACACACACACACACACACACACACACACACACCAAAAAAACCAAAACTGTAGATTGATTCCAGTTTCACTTGGGATTACTGGTGTTAGGCCATCCCCACCTTGTGGTTGGTAGATATAAGAAGGCTGGAGCCTGGCCTGCTTCCCAGCTCCAGTTAGGAGGACTGAAAGGTAGAGCTGAAGCAGTTGGGCTGTGGACAGTGATGGATCTTAAAGGAAGACGCTCTGTGAAGCTCAATGATGGACACTTCATGCCAGTGCTTGGATTTGGCACTTATGCGTCTCAAGAAGTAAGTGGTCAGCTGGGAGTGGTGGCGCACGCTTGTAATCCCAGCATTCGGGAGGCTGAGACCAGATGATCTGGGTTCGCGGCCAGCCTCAGCTACCTAGTGAGGCACTCCGCAACTTAGTGAGACTTGGTCTCAAAATAAAGAATAAAAAATAGGGCTGGGGGTATAGCTCGGAGGTAGAAACCCCCTGAGTTCAGTCCCCAGTACCGCAAAAAAAAAAAAAAAAAAAAAAAACCAACAACAACAAAAAAAGAAGCAAGTGGTCCCCAGGGGAATGAAGGGAATGGCACCTTTCCTGGAAGTGCTGTCTGGAGCCTGGAGCCCCTGTGTAGTAGACCCTGAGTGGCTTTTCAGAACTCCTGGGCTTTCCTTTTGCTATCTCTAACTTTCTTTTCTCCAGGTCACAGAGGGGTTTTTTGGTTGTTGTTTTGTTTTTTACACTAAGTGGGAGAACACACTATTGAATCTGGAACTTTGGAAATTGATAATTTTATGGGTTGATTAACAATTATTATTGTTGTTGCTACCTAACATATATCAGTGCTTATCATGTATTTTAAGTACTCAGCAATTCTCCTACAGAAGCATTGTTATTATCTCTCTCTCTCTCTCTCTCTCTCTCTCTCTCTCTCTCTCTCTCTGTGTGTGTAACCAGAGATTGAAATCAGGGGGTGCTCTATCCCCAAACCACACTCTCAGCCCTACTTTACATTTTATTTTGAAGAAAGGATTCACTAAGTTGCTCTGAGTCTCCCTACATTGCACAGGTTGGTCTCCAATTTGCAATCCTCCTGTCTCAGCTTCCTAAGTACTGGTATTATAGGAGTATGCCACTGTGCCCAGCTTATTTCTTCCATTTTTAAAATCTGAACCTCAGACTGCTCTTTCTGCACTCCTCTGTTGCATTGATTAGAGTCCCTCCTTCCTCTCTTTGGCTAGAAATGTATGATGGGCAATGGACAGAGCAGGAAATGGCTTACAGGTCTCTGCAGCAGCTTTGGTGTGAGTTTGTTGAGCTGGAAGTATTTTCCAGAGAATTTCAACTATGCAAAACCTTTGTGATATAAGAAACCACTGTTATTCTAACCATTAATTTAGAAAGGATGATTTAGAAGGCATAAAGTAACAATGGGGATGGTATTGTACTTCTCACCAATGTATTATTATTGGTTATATCTCCATAATGCAATGAACTTAAAGGGATAGAGGCAGCTTTGAGGAAGCTTCAGAAGGGTGGCCCTCAAATGATAGAAATCAGTGATCATTATGCTCAATCTTGCTATAACTAGTGCATGAAATATAAATCACTGTGACAGAACCCCCCTCTTTTTTGATACTGAGGATTGAACTCAGGGGCAAAATAATCTACATCCCCAGATCTTTTTATTATTTTTTTTGATTTTGAAGTAGGGTCTCACTAAATTGCTGAGTCTGACCTCCAACCTGTGATCATCTAATTCCATCCTCCCAAGTATTGGGATTACAGGCATATGCAAATTTGACTGGCCTGGTTTGTTTTCAGTAGCATAATTATCCCTTTTATATCTATATTTTTTGCTGTTATTGACAGGAAAGTGCCTTAGAGAATAGAATTAAAATGTCCATAATCCCCTTGTTCACAGCAATACACGTAATATGTACATGCACTTAAAATTCAGGCAATACCAAAATTATAAGGTGAAATAGAAGCCTCCTTAACACTTTAATCTGAGTTCTTTCTCTAAATATGACTCCTCTTTCTCCCTATCCATAATTTGTTGTGGATTCTTGCTGAAAAGAGAATCATGCTCAGTATTTTTGCACTGTGAATCCTTTGTCCAGCCAAGTTTGTTTTTCTGGGCAGGATGGAAACCCATCACAACGTTATGCATTAAACAATTCACTGCTTTTAATTAGAGGCAGGCCATGCAAGTAATTGCTTTGACCTTGCCCAAAGAAAGTAGTAGCTTCATGAGTCAAGGTCTTTGTTCAGGTACAGATACTGCTAACGTAGGTGGTGGTTATTTCTCCTGGCTTCTGCTTCTACATCCAGCTGCTCTTGCTGTGTTTTTTTTCCTGTATCTGGCTCCAGTGTTCCTTTCTCTCAATTCTCACAGAAGTTCTGATGATTATACGGACTTTATTCAATAGGAGTAAATATTAGAATAAGCAGAGTAATGTTTGCTATGGCATGCAAAAGGGAGTAGCAAACCCTCTGAACTTATGAGTGTAGCTATCAAGATAGTGCAGGTGAAATACATTAATTAATAATTAACAAATCAATTGATAATTAACCTTTATTAATTAATAATTAGCCTTAATTAATAACAAATTCAACATTCATGATTAAGCTCATAATTAGTGTTGGGAATCTGTGCTTCAAATTGCAATAGCCAGACTATGGAATCAGTCTAGGTGCCCATTAACAGATGAATGGCTCATGAAACTGTGGTATATATACACAGTGGAGTTTTATTCGGCCATTAAGAAGAACAAAATTATGTCATTTGCAGGAAAATGAGTGGAACTAGAGAATGTCAAGCTAAGGCAGATGAGCCAGTCGCAGAAAGTGAAGGTCATGTGTTTACTCTCCTATATGGGGGCTAGAGAGAAACTGGGAAACAAAGGCACTTCAAATAATGAGGAAAGATACCAATAGAGTAGTGGAAGGGAATTTGGGGATGGAAGTGGAGAGGGGGAAAGGGATGCTCAATGAAGGAAGCCGTTCAACCAATCCTGTGTGTGTTCATGGAGTTATCAATACCAGTTTCAATATTATGAATGGGGACGCGGAGGGAGGAGAGCAGGATCTGGAGGGAAATCCACCAGGTGCTATGTGCGTGTGTGTTTCTATCATACTAAAACTCGTTATGACATCTGCTCACAATTCACCAATAAAAGTACATTTAAAAAATCTATGTTAGTCGTAGTGGGAGTCTACACAGGGTATAGTTCTACTTCTTTGGAGTCTGACACCTAAAGACATATTGCCACTGAAGAAGGATTGATTTCTGCACACGGGACCAGCGGTGTCCTTGACTTTCATGGCAGAAAAGAATTTTGGCATGAGCCAGTCAGAGACTTAGATAGAAGTTTATTTATGTAAGAAAGGGACACAAGTTCATGGCAGAATATGAACCACTTCCAGAGTGAGAGAGGTGGCATTTTGGGAATGCCGGGCTCTTTTTTTTTTTTTTTTTTTTTTTTAATAGGAGACTTTCGTAAGGGGAGGGAAAATGGTGAGCATGTGAGGGGGTGAGCTTGATTCCCTTTATTGTGAAGTGCAGAGCAGGGATGGTCATCTGGCTCTTCTTAGAATATTCAGGCTTTTGTTTTCTGGTTGGTAGATGGCACTTGGTTTGTACTAAGTGCCATTGATCTTTTGACACCTTTTTGTAGAGATCTCTTATCTGCCTACATTCTGTAGGTTAAAATACACACACATACTGATTAACTGGACATAGGTGCTCTAAGATTTACTGGACCTTTTAGGCATTCAAGCTTGGAGGGAAAAAGACCTTCAGGTGAAGGTGAGGGTGATCATGGAGTTTTTTTAAATTTAAAGCTATAGACTCTCTTTCCTTCCTGACTTATCTCCTTTCTACCTATTCTTTTATTTCTCCTATCTTACTTCAACATGATGCACAGATTCACAGCTATACAGCAAAACTCAATATTGTGTCAATAAACTCCAAGATAATTCAAAGGTTCAGAAAGAGGGTGACTGATGTGAGCCAGAATTTTTTGAGAAAGGTTCAAGAATGAGGTAAGCTGAACTTAACTGAACAAGGCTGGCTGGCAGGCACAGGTATTCCAGTGAGCAGTGAGGAGATTACCCCAAGTCAAACAGCACAGAAGGACTGAAAGCTGCCTGAATGCAGAGTACGGACTTCAAGAGAGGAATTCTAGAATTTTTTCCTGAAAGAAAGGAAAATTAATGTAAAAGACCTTTAAAAAAATTGGAATAAGATTTGAAAACCATGGGTGATGTTGCCATTCTAAGGTCTTCATTATCCAAATGCTTTCCTGATGGGTCACCTTACAGTGGGACAAAGAAATATGGAAAGTCCTTGCCCATTTCTGTTATTTCTCCTGACCATGCAGGAGGAATAGCCAAGTAGAAAATAGAAAGTTTGGTACCAAGTCCAGGCAAATGACAGTCAGGACAGAAAACTGATAGTGAAAGTGAAAATGTATGTTGGACCCAAGAGGCATTTTGAAGAATAAGTGACTAGACTGGATTTTTCTGCCTTTTTTTCTCCCGTCACTGTAGCCAGCCTGGTTTCCTTTCAGTTGTTAGCCCTTGGGCAGCTTGTTCCCACTCAGGGTCTTTAAGACATTCATACACACCTGCCAGGTCCCGGAATGTCTTCCTGTCCTCCTTGGCTTACAGGCCAGCTCTTTAATACATCCACTCCTGAGCCTGGGTTTCCTTCCTAGCACTGAGTTTGTTAGATGGACAAATGAATAGGTTATTTTCTCAGCTATTATCTGTATACCATTTACAGTTGGGACAGACCAGGCACACCAGATTTTTAAATATCTTACAGTGATGCATTTCTGTTTTCTTGCTCGTTTAATACTTATTTCCTCATTTAAAAACTCTCTTCTCCAATAATCATGAATTATCTGAAGAACCCAGTTGGACGGAAACTGAGGATGATAGATGTTATTGATTTATTTCCAAACATTAGTTAAAAAAAAAAAAAAAAAACAGGTGCAGGGGTGTGTGTGTGTGTGTGTGTGTGTGTGTGTGTGTGTGAATACCTATTCTTTCTGAATGCCTTAGAAGTTTTCTCCCAGTATTAAAAGTTTTTCTTTTAGCTATTTAATTTCTGTGGTTCTTATTTAATGAGGCTTTCCTTTCCATGTTCCATGGTAAAGCACACTTAATTCATTTCAGATTATAAGGTGTATTGGAGCTTATACTGTATCCCCCGACTATAAGTCTTGCCAAAGCTTATATTATCAAACAAGAGGTGAGGGGCCTCGTAGAAATAGCTGTTGAAAATGCTTGGAGGAAGCTAGGTGTGGTGTGGCAAGCCTGTAACCCCAGTACTTTGGAGGCTGAGGCAGGATAATCATAGACTCAAGGCCAGCCTCGTTTACTTAACAAGACCCTGTTTCAATATAAAATAAAAGAAAGGGCAGGAGTTGTAGCTTAGAGGTAGGATGCCTAAATTTAATCCCCAGTACCACCACTGCCACTACCACCAACAAGAAGAAAGAAAGTAAAAAAGAAAGAAAGAAAGAAAGAAAGAAAGAAAGAAAGAAAGAAAGAAAGAAAGAGCGAGCAAGCTTTGAGGAAGTAATTTGCTTCTTTCAGAGTCAGGCATATCACTAACTCTCATTATTCTTCTTTTATAGGTTCCCAAGAGCAAGGCTGGTGAAGCTACCAAAATAGCCATTGATGTAGGTTACCGTCACATAGATGCAGCATATGTGTATGAAAATGAAGAGGAAATCGGAAAGGCCTTTCAAGAGAAGATTGCTGATGGAACCGTGAAAAGAGAGGATTTATTCTATACTACCAAGGTAAAGGTTCTTTGCATGGAGTGACCAGTGGCCAACGTCAGCTCAGATATGTTATTTAGAAAAAAAGAGATTTGGTCTTGGTTTCAATAATTTATGTACATCTGACTATACATTATAGAAATGTAGAAAAATGAAAATGTTTGCTTTGAAATGTATTAAAGGTAGAACACAGTATTTTAATATCTGTGAATATCAACTGTTATTCATATATAATGTGAGAATAATATTGCATATTTCTCTTAACTGTTATAATTGAGCCAGTATGAGACTGCGTTTTTAATTCTTTAGTAGATCCTCTAAGGACATATCAAGCAAGGTTGAGATATATTTAGAAAATGGAGTCAGACTAGGAATACATGTTTCAAATCAGTATTGAACTTATTAAAATTTGTAAGATTTTTGTAGGCAAAAAACTAACCTTCCAATATAAAGAAAGCTGAAGTGTGCCGAGAAGAGATCTACTTATTTTTATATTGATAACAACTAGTTTAGAGAATGCAGATCTTCCAGAAGAATTGTTTTTAGGAATTTATTATACAGTTCTTGGAGACTGCATTTTCACATGCCTGGCATTTCTTGGCTTCATTCCGAGAATGAATCTTCTAATCTTTGAAACATTTAAGATATTTTTCCTGTCCCATCTTACATACTGGCATTCATCTAAATCTCAGTACCCCATAAAGGACCTGGTGTACATCGAAAAACATGCATTTATACCCAGTTTTTAGTTTTAGGACAACACAGTGTTTTCTTGCTCATTTCTCAATCTTTTGACTGTGATATTTGAATTTGGACTCACCATCTTTGAAATCATTAGCCACCTTTTATTTCTTTTGGTCACTGCAGCTTTGGGCTACTTTCTTTCGACCAGAATTGGTTCAATCAGCTCTGGAGAGATCATTGAAGAAAGTTGGACTGGACTATGTAGATCTCTTCCTCATGCATATACCAGTTGCTATGAAGGTCAGTTTGGAATTTTCCTTGTTATGCCCAAGACTGTTATATCCCCTATGTTATCTCCTTCCAGTGAGATTTTCTGGGTTCTTGCAGGGAAAGTTACATTTGAGTGGAGTAAATAGAATTGTTAAATGATTATCATGCTCCATGAAAACAGAGTCCCTCCACCATGAAGGCTTTTTTTTTTAAATCCTCATCCTCCAGCCTCAGAGGCATTAAAGTCCAATAGTCTCACTGCTTCTGCATCAGCAATTGAAGGCACTGACCTATATGTCTAAGCGATCATGGTCTTGTCTGTAGAAAATTAGCTAGTAGAGAACTCCAGAATGTTGACTTGCTACAGATTTCAAAAACACTCCTTATGTTACTGTCTCTTCCATGTGTACTTCTCAGCTTAAATCAAGAGAGAGGTGCCTGGGAAAGTTATTATACAAGCTGGGCGTGGTGGCTCACGCTTGTAATCCCAGCATTCGGGAGGCTGAGACCGGAGGATCCGGGTTCGCGGCCAGCCTCAGTGAGGCACTCTGCAACTTAGTGAGACTCGGTTTCAAAAAAATAAAGAATAAAAAATAGGGCTGGGGGTATAGCTCGGAGGTATAATGCCCCTGAGTTCAATACCCAGTACCGAAAAAAAAAAAAAAAAAGAAAGTTATTATACACAGCTGGGCTCCCAAGGGCTCTTTCACCACAGTGAAAGGTGTTTGTTTAGTATATCTAACAGATGTACTGTCTCATATTTGGTTTATCATAAACTGGAGATAAAATACATTGATAAATAGTTATGGTAAACTCTACCCTCCAAACCTGCCTGACCTTGGGAAATGAAATAAATTCTAACTCTAGGAGAACTCATTGTTAGTAAAGTTGGTGGGGGTTAAAAAAAAAAAGTGGAGATAATTGGACAGAAAGATGTTTTGATACCATCTCTTAAATGGCTCTGATCTTTCCTCTCCAGAGTCTTCCTTTATGCACACACATACACCCACCCACAGGCACACACACACACACACACACACACACACACACACACACACACACGTGCCCACACACACACTTCAATGAATAATCATAGTCTGTGACAAATCCCCTTAGACAAATCTAGAAAGTGATTCTTAAGGAAAACTTTTTTTTTTTTAATCCTGTCTTCTCTGTATTTTAGCCTGGGGAGGAAATTCTGCCAGTGGATGCCAATGGGAAATGTATTTTAGAGAACGTGGACATCCGTGACACATGGGAGGTATGTACCTCTATAAACACCAGAAGACACTGTGTGGCAAGATAGGAATCACTAGATGGGGAGTCGGTACACATGAATTTTTGCTCCAACAGGTGTGTGATCTCAGACATTTCCTGACCCTTTTCCGTACTTCTGTGTTCTCATTTATAAAGTGAAGGAGTTGAGCTGAGCTCTATTTTTTTTTATCTCCACTTTCTTTGCCCCATACATCTGGTCTTGCATGTAAACCTTATGGAAGGGATCAGCATAAACAACCTCAGGAGGAGTTAGCACAGTGTCCCACGACAGACAAACACACCTGTAGAGGAAGGGAAAAGCTGCAGTCTGACTCAGCAGAGGATGAACTGTAAGGAGAGTGAAGACTGTCCTTATAGGTTTTATCTAATATTTTTTCACCTTCTAGGAAAAAGGTAGCACCAAACTCTCTATTAGCTGAAAATCTATTAATGTCTCTTTGTAGTTCACTATGGTAATATTTGTTTAGGAACATGCCTAACAAAATAGGCACCAGTGAATTGTGTTGGGAAGGTAACAAGGAACTTAAAAAACACCTTGAGTGGCTGGGAAAGTAGAACAGAGGTAGAGAACTTGCCTAGTGTGTACAAGGCTCTGAATTCAACACCCAACACTGCAAAAACAACAACTAAAAAGAAACATCTCAATATCTATTCATTGTCCTGAATGTGCATGGAATAGAATTAAGCAGATAAATATGCATGCATACAAACAAAGTGCATTAGGAAAAATTACATTCATGAGATACACTTGTTTGGTTCAGTAAAATTATTATATGTGTTAAAATAGATTTCCAGATTTTAGAAAGTCCAATGACAAATGAAAAGGGGAAACTACACTAAAGACTTACCAGACATTTTCTTCCTCTCCAGGCCATGGAGAAGTGTAAAGAGGCAGGTTTAACCAAGTCCATAGGGGTGTCCAACTTCAACCACAAGCAGCTGGAGATGATCCTGAAGAAGCCAGGACTCAAGTACAAGCCCACCTGCAACCAGGTGAGCCCTTAGCCACTGGGGTCTCCTATATCTTCTCTTCTCCACATCCCTCTCCATTAACTAAAAGTTTCCATGTTTCTGGCTTGATACTGACTATGTACATGAGCGTTCCTTTCACTAAAATAGGAGACACAAGAGAATGCCAGGTTGAGTGAAAAGCAAGATTTCCTAAATCATTTGTAGGTGGATCTGAGGTTTCTATGATGCATCCAGGTGGAAATGTTGAGCTAAAGATGGCAACATCAGTCTGAAGCTCAGGTGTTGGTCAGAGCTGGAGACACTGATGTTTGGAGTCATTGCTTCACGGATGGCCACAGATCTCACAGAAACTGGATGAGCTCTCCTAGAAATTAGAGAATTTAAAGGTATGCCAGATGTGGTGTAGCATGCCTGTAATCCCACTAGTCTGAGACAGCAGGATTATAGGTTTGAAGTCAGCCTCAGCAACTTAACGAGGCTTCCCACAATTTAGACCATGAATATGAGACCATGTTTCAAAATAAAATGGGGCTAGGGTTATAGCTCAGCAGTAGAGTGCCCCTGAGTTAGTTTAATCCCCAGTAACACACACACACACACACACACACACACACACACACACACACTCACATACAAACACACATAAATGAAAGAAAGAGAGAGAGAAAGAAGAGAAGAGAAGAAGAGAAAGGCAGCAGAGTCAACATGGAAGGCTGAGACAAAGAATGTTAGCAACTCCTGTCTGGAGTTGCCAGACAGGTAGAGAGACAAATGAGGAATGTGTAGTATCTGCAAAGTGTCTGCAAAGTCAAAGAAAGAAGGCAGAAAATAACTGAGTCAGGAAAGGCTGGATCCTGTGGAGGAGTATCCATCCCACCAGGATGGGAAAGAGTTGCTGGATTTAGTGACCAGGTTTACAGGGACACTGACAGAGTGGTGAGAACACTCATCAATCAGGGGAAGGGAGGGGACGACGAGCAAATACATCAGAATTAAAACAAATATTAAAGTCAGATGTAGTGGCACAGGCCTGTCTGTAATCCTTGTACTTGGGAGGATGAGACAGGAAGATTGCAGATTTGAGGCAAGCTTCAGGCACTTAGTGAGACCTTTTTTCAAAAATAAAAATAAAAATCACTGGGCATGTAGCTTGGAGATAGAATGCCTCTGGGTTCAATACTCAGTATGGAAAGAAGGAAGGAAGGAGGGAAGGAGGGAAGGAAGGAATGAATGAAGGAAGGAAGGAAGGAAGAAAGGAAGGAAGGAAGGAGGAAGGAAGGAGGAAGGAAGATAGGAGAAGGGAGGAATAACTGAATAAAATCAGGGTTCATTGTAGAAGGAATAATAATGATCAATGATGGTATATATACTGTCATTAAAATTATATATAATCTTAAAAATAAAAAAATGACTAAAATCACATATAGCATAATCAGAGTTGCTATGCTGTTCCCATGAGATTCTAGCCCACTCTATGGGTTGTTTTTTTCTACATTTAACATGAAAATATTCCTTTTATAACTTTTGAAAACTTTACTGTTGCAAGATTTCAAACTGCGAATAGATACAGAGATAATATAGTGACTTCCTTTCCTGCACCCACCACCACACATTTTAAATTTTATTTCCGGTACTGAGGATTGAACCCACGGTGCTCTACCTCCAAGCCACACTCAGCCCCGTTTTATTTTTTTATTTTGAATCAGGGTCTCACTAATTTGACGAGGGCCTTGCTAAGTTGCTGAGCCTGGCTTAAAACCTGTGATTCTCCATCTCAGCTTTCCAAGTACTGGGATTGCAGGTATGCACCACCACCCTGGGCATGTCTTTCTTACCTTTGATTTCTAGAGCACAAATGGTTGAAGGCTTAACTTATAGCTTTCTCATCTAGAACTAGAATCATTTGCTATTCTTCTGGATCTTGATTTCTTGCAATGAAAAATAGCATTTAGAGATCACAATTTGGAAGCAGATATTTTAATTGCAAAATAATATGAAAATTGTTTCCTCAGTTTGACAACAGGTGGAATTTGAAAGTATTGCAGAAGGTGCAAAGGAAAAAATATTGATCTGGAAAATACAGGACATACGTGAATGTGATATTAGAAATTCCTTTAAAGTACTCTGAAATTTTGCATGTATGTTCTTTTTTTTTGACTCATGTATTCTGATTTCTTTTGATTTTGGCAATTTCCAGGTGGAATGTCACCCTTATCTCAACCAGAGCAAGCTCCTGGAATTCTGCAAGTCCAAGGACATTGTCCTGGTTGCTTATAGTGCCCTGGGATCCCATAGAGACCCCAAATGGTAATGAGAATACCAAAGAGCTTACCCATGTCCACAACATTGTTGGTGATTACGTAGTTTTTAAAAAGCTATCTTTTAACATTATGAAACAGTTCAAACATAAAGCAGTAAACATCGTAGTGTAATGAATTCTCCTGTGCCATTTCTGAGCTTCAATGTCACCTATATTTTTTCACTCTTAATTTACCTATATGTCTACATATTCCCCTAATGCACTAAAGATAATTTAAGGTAATTTATATGTTTGTTTATAATGTATATATTTTAAGGTGACTTATAAATTTATAATGCATATATCTCAGTCACAAAATTTTGACAAATGGATATACTATAGAACCCACATCCCCATAGATATTTTTTGTTAAGGTATTTACCAATATAATGTGCATGGCAGGCAAAGATATGCACTATTACATTTAGAAATGATTTATTGAGAACTATTTTCTTTCATAAGATTAGGGATTCTATTATACAGAAGCCAAGCAGATAATATTCTCAAGAAAATGCCTGTCTGACTTTCATTTCCTTTATTCTCTTATTGGTGCAATGTAATTATACATCATAACAGCATATATGTAGACATCCCTTCCTGTATTTTCTTCCCTGTATCTTAGTATATCTGTGAAATTCATCCATGTAGAAGCAAGTATCTGTAGTTCACTCCATATCTGTGAGATCTATTCATGTAGTAGCAAGTATCTAGTTCCATTTTACAGTAATCCTCCCTTATCAGCGGTTTTGCTTTTCATAGTTTCAGTTATCATGGTCAGATGTGGTCTGAACATGTAAAGTGGAAAATTCCAGAAGCAAATCATTCACACAAATTTAAATCGCTTGTTATTCATTGCGGTGTGATGAAATCTCATGCCATCCTGTTCCATCCCACACAGAATGTGAATCATCCCTTTCTTCCATGTATCCACGACACTCCCCTTTTAGTTACTTACTAGTGGTCTGGATTATCAGGTCACAGTCAATTGCAGAGCTTGTGTTCAAGTAACATTTATTTTACTCAATAATGAGCTCAAAACTGCAAATGTAGTGGTGTTGATGGCTTGGATTTGCCAAAGAGAAGCTGTAAAGTTAAGTTTAAGTGAAAATGAGAAAGGTCTCAATTTGCAAAAGGTAAAAAAAAATTGTAGGTTGAATTTGATACGATCTATAATAAGAATGAATCTTCTGCCCATTACATTTTGAAAAAGGAAAAAAGAAATTTGTGTTGTTTTACTTGTACTTCAAACAATAAAAATTATGGCCATAGGGTTTAATGAATGTTTGGTGAAGATGGAAAAAGCATTAGCTTTGTCTGTGTATGTATAAGAAAATGCACAGTACATATGGGATTCAGTGCTATCCGTGGTTTCCAGCTTCCTCTTGGGATTTTGGAACACATCCTCTGAGAATAAAAGGTGACTACTATATTACCCAAATATTCCATTGAATGGACACAAAGACCACAAGTTGTTCATGTATGTATCTGTTTATGGACAATTTAGTTGATTCCAGTTGCTGCAATCATAAATGAATTTCTATAAATATTCATGACACTCTTTTTTTTTTTTTTTTTAACCATACCGTGTTGTGTCTACTCCTTTCAATAGTCTGGGGAGTTTTGGACAGAATACTCTAGATTTTTCATCCTATACCCTTTACATCTGTGTATATATACATTTTTTTTTCAGGGTAGACCAAAATAGTCCAGTTCTCTTGGAGGAACCAGTCTTGAACGCCATTGCCAAGAAACACAATCACACTCCAGGTCAGGTTGCCCTGCGCTTCCAGCTACAGCGGGGTGTGGTGGTCCTGGCCAAGAGTTTCAATGAGAAGAGAATCAAAGAGAACTTCCAGGTAAGGACCAATAGTGTCTGTCCAGAGTAAGGCATGAGGGCTGTACTAGTATAATTGCATGGGACATGTATTATGTCACATTTATTCCCACGTATCTCTCCCTTTTGTGCTACAGTGAGCAGCTTGGAAAGATGGAAAGGGAGAACACTAGACCAGGAGTCCTAAGATGTATTGCTTCTAGGCCAGAGTTTGCCACATACTAGTTCTATATGTGGTAAATTTCAGCTCTACTACTTTAGTCAGTTTTAGGACTTCTTTTATATGCTAAAGAATCTGAAAGACTCTGGTTCCTATCCTCCACCTTCTCTACCTGAAAAAAACCCTATGTGTATTTTCAGATTCAATCCAAATAGCATTAGCTGCATTGGTAAGCCCTTGGGAAATCCCAGCACATTTTTTGATTCCCATAGTTCTTGGCATGTCTCTGAATACTGTATGAAGATAAGTAGATGAGGACGTGATATGCTAGAAGAATTGATCGGGGTATGCTTTTTCCTGAAGTCAACAGATTCTTGGGGAGAAGTTGTTCTGTGTTCTAAGGCTGGCTTCATTTCAAGGCTGGATCAAGTTCTAAGGAATATCAAGGAAGAAAGCCAGCAAACATTTAGTTTCAAGGCAGAAAGTATTTATTCACATTGTCCAAAAATCCCTTTATTTGACAATAAATTTTGGTTTGGGGTTACTTTTTCTCTGACAAAGGGATTTCACTTCAATTTGGGATTGATGGGATGTGTATCTTTCTTTTACCAAGTGGAGTAGAGTAGAATAAGGAGAGGAGAAGAAGAGGGGCAGAACTCAGACAGGAGTTCTCTCACCCAAAACATTTGGAAGCCAATGGCCACAGAAATGCTTCCCTTAAAACCGTCCTTGCTACCATCCCACCTGGAAAGATCTTGTATACTCAGGCAAGAGCCAGCTTCCACGAGGGAAAATTCTATGTGATTCTTTATTTTCTTTCAGGTATTTGACTTTGAATTAACTTCAGAAGACATAAAAGCAATTGAAGGCCTCAACAGGAATTTCAGATATGCTTCAATGCCATTGTAAGTGACTCTTGTGAGCAGCTTCATGAGTCATTTAGGGTTGCAGTAACTTCCAAAAAAATTGTGTAGCATATAATCCACCAGATAAAATGCAGAAAAATTTCACTGGTTCTTATCTCCAAGCTTCAACAGCATAACAAAAGTGACAGTGCAGTATTCACAGTAGATTATATTCAGTTAGATGGGGTATAATTCTTTAACTTATAATTCATAATACATAAGCAGATACTCTTAAAGAAAAACTACTGATTAATGTTACTGAATTTGTACAACCTCACTTTGACAGCATGGAGAAAAAGTGTGACTAAACAGATACCCCCTTCTTCTCTTTCAGTGCTATGGGCCACCCTTATTATCCATTTTCTGAAGAATATTGACCTTGAGCCGTTGAACATTACCACCATAGTTTCTTTAATCCAAGGGACATGGAGAGAATTTCTATATTTAGTGGAGGTAGTTAAGAAGCAATGTCTGTAGTTTGAAGCTGTTTGCCTTACCTTTTCTCATATTTATATGTAACAAGTACCTTTGAAAGTCATGAGACTCTACTGCACAAATCGTATTTTAAATGAATGAATCACTTGATCCTGTTTATGCAATAGCATAGAAATGCCAAAGCTCTAAGTGTTTAAAGTGCCAAAGCTAGGGGCCAAAGAACACATTCATATTTCTTTTTGAAAGAGGCAATTCAATGCATATTATTTTAAAAGAGCTATCTACCTTTCAATTTTCTTTGCCTTCTCTGAGAAAATGATTTGTAAATTTTGAAGTTATCAAAGTATAAAATATGGAGTTTTAGCCTGAAAATGGTCTTATTTTCTGTGTTTACTCAGTGCAAATTGAAGAAAATCTGTAAGTAAACTTTAAGAGCAAATCAAAAATAAAAAATTATTTGTTTAAAAAATGTGTTTCACAGTAAGAAGTATTTTATAATTAAAATAATCCATATGAATTAAAAATATTTAGAAAATAAAAGGAAATGTTTGATGCATTTTCCTTGATGATTTCTTTAAGCAAACATATTTTTGTGTGTTTGTTTATTTAAAAATTACAGTAATCTTCAATGTATGACTTGTATGCTTTTCTTTTACTTAACATATGTATTTATCCAAGCTAGTATTCAACAATTATAATATAACTTGCCTATCCTAAAGAAGGACATTGACCAAGCATTTTGGTGTATGCCTGTAATCCCAGTTCTTGGGAGGCTGAGACAGGAGGATGTCAGGTTCAAAGCCAGCCTCAGCAACTCAGTGATGCTTGTATTTACTTAGTGAGACTCTATTTTCAAATAAAAAATAGAGCTCGAGGTGTAGCTCTGAGGTAGAATGTCCCTGGGTTCAATTCCAGAACAACAAAATAAAAAACAAACAAACAACAAAAAGGGTCATCATATTAACTTATTTAATTTATGAATGATCAAAGCATATTTTGGTATTTTTGTTAGCTGATTGTGTCAGTCGTAATTTTCTTCTTCCATTAAAACTTAATTGAATACCTTTTGTTGTTCATGCATTTTTATTACTAAACAAACTACAAAATTAATATTAAATTCTCATAACATGTTTTGAGTTTATGTCTAGTGGAGAAAGTAGACTATGAATGAAAAAAAAAATTATTCACCAGTGATAATTTGTTAAGTGCCTGGTAAGAGATAATTCTGCCTGGTATCTCAAATCTACATTTTCTAAGTAGAGGAACTGACTACCTTTTATTCAATGCTATTTTTATTAGGGAACTTATATACTGAACAGTCTTAGCATATAGGGATAGTAGCACCCTTAAGCAAATAGAAGGCACGATTTTGTGCACAGAAAAAAAAAAATGCTCCTCCTATAAAAGGGCAGGCATGCTTACTGTCTATTATATAGGATTTGGGTTCCCTATACTCAGTTTTTCTCTTATGACTCAACCTAATGAATGTGCAAGTAACACTGTACCTCTTCACTTCACCTTCTGGAAATTGAAGCATCAAGAACCAGCACCAAAAAAAAAAAATAATAATAATGCTGTAACATTGATCACAACTATTGTCAGAGCAATAAACTTACATTCATCCTAACTGCGAACAGTCATGATTTCTACCACTACCATGAAATCAGGTCAAACACATTTCTCAAGTGCAAGACAGGTTAAAATCAAATGTTTCGTGATTCTTGACTGATTTGGTGAAAAATGGAGGAGGGAGGGAAAACAGGTATTTCTGGAGCCAGGGAGTGTCAGGTTCTATTTTAAAGGGTGACCAGAAAAGATTTCACAGAAAAGGTGACCCTTGAGCAGAAGTCTGAGTGACTTCTGGATGTTGAGTGAAACCTGTGATCCTCCTGTCTCAGCTTCTCAAGCACTGGGATTATATATAGCCAAGCACTATTTTTTCTAATACACCTCCATTCATCAAGTTCCCAATTCATCAAGAGTCATGATCATTGGGTATCGTTTCCTCTTCCAATTCTTTCATTCCTACACAGGTTTGCTTATTCAAATTGGGTGAAATCATCAAATAGGTGAAAATCAATCAAACTCCACCCCTTTTTCTACATTTTCCCCATCTTCTATACCTATTGGTCCGTCCTTTGACTAACCATCTAGCTCAAAACTGTCCACATCCAGAATAAATTATTCTGCGTTTGTTTACATGGACTGTTTCATTTAAATCTGAGAGCTCATCCCAGATAACCTTATTGATTTGATGTGCAGTGGAGCTGAGGTTTCAGCAGGTTTTCCATGCTGGTCTGAAGTGTAGGCAAGAGTAGAGACCTCTCTTATATTGAAGCCATCACTTTGTCACTATGATTTCAGCTGTGGAGATGACTCCCTCTCCATTTTCTGTTTGACTCCAAGGGATTTGTTTAGGTCACTTGTGTTCATGCCTTTGTCTGTAGTCTGAGGCCACTTTGGGGAGAGTACTGTTACT
Source organism: Graphiurus murinus (assembly GCA_004027655.1). Taxonomy (NCBI): domain Eukaryota; kingdom Metazoa; phylum Chordata; class Mammalia; order Rodentia; family Gliridae; genus Graphiurus; species Graphiurus murinus. The sequence goes on along the minus strand of PVLC010006995.1, from coordinate 34,147 downwards.
GAGTCATAGCCAATGACTATCCTCCGGGTTTAGGAAAGTTTCCTCTTCCACTAAGACCAGGAAATTTAAAAGCAACAGCCCCTATTCTGCAAATAGAAATTGTGCCTTTGCAGTGTGAGGTCTGAAACTGTGAGACCTCATAGTTTATGGCTGTTTTTACCCAGCCCTACAACAAAGTCAACTACAGCAGAAGAAATATCCAAGAGAAGATGGGAGGGGTGCCAGGCTCTCCGTGAACCACTCCCAGAGTTCTCCCTTCCTCTGGACTTCTTGATGGTAGCAGTACATTTCTGTGGGGCTTAAATCAACTGAGATTAATGTTTAATCTAGATGCATTTAAAAATAATCTTCAATTATCCCCACCTTTTGCATTTTGCAAGAGCTTTCAATGAAAACTGCTGAGTCATCCCTTAGAGCATGCGCCCCAGTGGATTCTCAGGGCTGTCCACACCATTGACAAATGTTAAGATAAAAAGACTGCCCAGGGCATATCCTCAGTGACCTACTTTCTCCAACTGAGTCTCATTTCCTAGTTGTCTGTCCAACTCTCAATTAATGTTCCATCAAATGACAGATTGATCCTCTGATGGAGGTCATAATCCTCATGATGCAATTATTACCTAAAGCCCATCTCTGAACATTGCTGCACTGAGGCCTGTGTTTCCAACACGAGCTTTGGGGAGATAGCCCGGGTCCAAAGCACAGTGCCAGCCATATCTTAACTTTTTTATAGTTTAACTGTGGAAATCCAAGCACACTCCTGGGCAGGGTGGGGAAGACTTTAAGAATGACACGACTTTGAAAAAAGCTAGAAAATTAGAGCTCATGTGTAGAGCAAATGTAACGTGAAGATTTTTCTTAGTATCTCAACCCACCCCATCACAGGTCACTCCTCCACATTACTCGGCTCTGTTGGTCAGACAAAAGAAAGGGGAAGGAGACAGGAAAGGAGGGGAAGGTCTATATATGACAAGGACCATTGTAGCATTTGAAAAAGAAAATTAAAAAGAAGAGTGCATTTCAAGTGACCTTGAATGAGTCAGTAACCTCTTTTGCTTTGCTTTATCTGTAAAATAAGCTAGCAGTTGAACCTACTTCATAGGGATTTTGGGGGAATTGACTGAGAGTCCTGCCTGAAATGTAGTAGTCACTCAAAATGCTAGCTAGTGTCATTGATGTCACTGCTAGTATCCACACTATAATTACCACTGAGTTAGCTGAAAAGAATGTTAAATTTATTTTTATTTATTTATTATTGCTTTGAGTCATCTCCAGTTTTCCATGTTTTGAGAAGGACACTGGTTGTTATTTTAAGTATTCACTGAGGGAATTTTTTTTTTTTTTTTTTTCCGGTACTGGGGATTGAACTCAGGGGCATTCTACCTCTGAGCTACACCCTCAGCCCTATTTTTTAGTCTTTATTTTGAAACAGAGTCTCACTAAGTTGCGGAGGGCCTCACTAAGCAGCTGAGGCTGGCTGTGAACCCGGATCCTCCGATCTCAGCCTCCCAAATGCTGGGATTACAAGCGTGCGCCACCAAGCCCGGCTGGGGAATATCTTTCTATTCCTATTTTGTTTTGTTTTTATCATGAAAGTGTGTTGAGTTTTGTCAAGTGTGAGCCTCCTGTCTCATCCTCCAAAGAGATTACAGGCAATGGGTAGCATGATCAGAACTCATGCAGACAAGCCCTTAGAAGGTAATTTATGAAGCTTAAGCTGCAATGGAGATCCCAGAAATTAATAGATGCCAGGTATGAGCCAGGCATGATGGCACATACCTGTAATTTCAGTATTTGGGAGACTGAAACAGAAGGATCACAGGTTCCCACCCAGCATCAGCAACTTAGAGAAGACTTCTGCAACTTAGTGAGATCCTGTTTCAAAATAAAAAATAAAATAGTGCTGAGGGTGTAACTTAGAGGGCGAATGCTACTGGGGGTTCACTCTCTAGCAACATGTAAAACACACACACACACACACACACACACACACACACACACACACACACACACACCAGGTAGGAAACCTGCAAGCTGCCTGCAGTTGAACCAGGTTAGGAGAGCAGCAACATGGTCTATGAACAGCAAAGCTATAGGCTGAGGCCTTTTGAAGATGGCAGCTTGCGGGTTACCTGTTCAGATGTTCCACATAGCTGGCATCTCGTGTGTGTGTGTGTGTGTGTGTGTGTGTGTGTGTGTGTGTGTGTTGCTCTGAATGCCAGTTGTGCAGCTATAGGACTTCATGTTTTTCTGCTGGGTTTTGATCTTTCTTTGGCCGGCCTGCCTTCCTTCCTTCCTTCCTTCCTTCCTTCCTTCCTTCCTTCCTTCCTTCCTTCCTGTCTCTCTCTCTCTTTTTTTTTTTTTTTTTTTTTGTGGTACTAAGGATTGGACCCAGGGACATTCTACATCGAGCTACAGCTGCTGTCTTATTTTATTTTTATTTTGGTTGGAATAAGGTTTGCAAATACTCAAGTACTGAGATTACAGGCAGTACTTGAGTACTGCCTCGTAATAGCCTTTACTATTTTTTTTTTTTTGTAATGGGGATTGAACCCAAAGACTCAGGCATGTTATGCAAGCACTTTACCGCTGAGCCATATCCCCAGCCACCTAGCCCCTAGTTCTAATTCTCATTACTCCTTTTCAGAATACAAATGATCATGGACTGAATAAGGAATAACTTCATATTTATTACTTTAGATTGTCCTTATCAGGTACTTTTGTCCCAGTGTTCAAAAGGCTGATGAAGACAAAGGTCATTAATTATATTGAATGTTTGCCTGCATATTGTTATATAGTGATAGTTTCTGATAGTTATATAACAGGTGAAAGTATAATAAACACTAAGGCTCTGGTTGCATTTTGCAAAATGATTTGCAATAGCTGTTGATCATTCATTGTCCACTAAGCAGCATGCCAGAGAGTATTTTAGTGCACATTTGTCAGAACTAAACACTTGTCAGGAATAAACGCTCTTATCACAAACTAAAATAAAAAGACCCAGAAAATATTTTGCCTCTAAGAAGGAATGTGAGAAAGCCTTTTTCTTTTAAATTAAAGCATTTGATTCTTCTTTGGGGAACAACATTTGAAAGATTCTCAATAAACATCTCTTTATCTTACTGTGTGTGTGTGTGTGTGTCTGTGTGTGTGTGTGTGTGTGTGTGTGTGTGTGTGTATGTGCTGTAAGAGAGTTCTTTCTTTCAAACAGTGTAAGATACAGAGAGGGCATCATCATAAACCAATATAAAAAAAAAAGAAAAGAGAATTCTGAAGGTTTACAGTCTGCCAAATTCTTAAAACAAACAAACAAACAAACAAAAAAACAGTTCCATCGATCTCTTGCAATATTTTAAAGAGAAATTTTAGAAAAAGTAATGGTGGATTTCTCACTATGTAGGAATTTATTTGGCATACTCATTCATAGAAAACAAGTGAACTGCTTCCAATTCTCTTCTCACTTATGCAACACTGTTTTAATCTCACTCCTCCCCCCATGCTAGTGGTTAAACATTGACCAGGAATTTGGGGTGGGGACTTCCTGCTGTTCTTATACCCTGTGGAGCCAGGGAAGAAACAGAATCTGCTCAGGCAGAAGTGTGACAAAGCAATGACTTCCAGACAGCAGTGTGTGCAACTGAATGATGGTCACCTCATTCCTGGACTAGGCTTCGGCACCTATGCACCTAAAGAGGTAACATTACAGATGTTGAGTTTGAGGGTTTGAAACAGAGCAGACCCAGGATGAGTGGGATCTGACCTGGGTTGTCAAGTCACCTGTTTCTTCTGTGACTCTGGAGTTGTGATATAGATATTGATTTCTCCAGGATAGAGCTTTTCCAGGTACAAAACAGAACCTGGTTAGACCGTGTCTAAGCCTGTTTTGCATCAGAGCCCGCTCTCATGGTCACTTATTGATTATTCTGGATAATGCTTTCCTCCTCCTCCTCCTCCTCCTCCTATTTTAGTCTATTTTCCAACTTGGTTGAAAAGATAAAAGCAGACAAGGACAACTGTCAGTTTCCTTGCTTAGATGTGGTTGGGCTGAGAATGTTTTCTGTGTTCATTTGTATAATTTATGAAGCGTTTCTTCCTTTCAAGAAGGCAAAATCCAGGAAACCCTTTGTGTCAGAGGTACTGGAGAAGACAATCATAAAATGAATAATAGGTAGTATTTCCATTCTGCTGGTAGCCTTCAGTATCTCACAGTGAATACTGTCTCTGAGCTGCAGAGAATTTTCCATGTTCTACTCTCAACTGGGAGAAACTGACTGCAAATTCTAACATCACAGTAGGTGAAAGTTAGACCTAATTATACTGTGTGTGATTATTTGTCCTTTTTATTGCATGGTGGTTTTAAAGTACGATAGTATAGATGGTTATCTGCAAGAAGTGAGTGAAGTATAAAGCTCACTAGATTGCCATGAAGTTTTTTTTATTTAATATAATCATCATATTGTTCATTTGTGAAGAAAAAAGAGTAAGCAATCTCTTTCCATTCATATTTAAAATTTTAGAAGCTTAGTTTTTCCATGAAATTACAAGGAACCATATACTGGGTCCTATCACCCTGTTCTAAAACCAGACTTGACTTTCTTAGGTGTTAGGGCACTCAGAGTTTTATGTGTGTGTGTGTGTGTGTGTGTGTGTGTGTGTGTGTTTTACTGAGATTGAACCCAGGGACATACTAACTCTTTTCCTTAACAAATGAACTTTCAAATAATTATTAAAATTAGGTAGACAGGGCAATAATTTTTAACTTCTCTCTAATCAGATAACACTAAAAGAAAAATATTTGGGTTTAGAAACTGACATGTACATGAACAATCCCTTACATGGTGAAGGTAATTCGTGTTGATGCAGCTATATCTTTTGAGTGTTCATATGTTCCTGCCAGAATTTAATTCTGTCATACAAAAATAATGGTTGTGTAGTAAAAAGTGAACATAACATGCTGTTATCTGTTGAAGTGCCTCTTGTAGCTTGACCCTGGCTGGCAACAGGGATCTTCGATTTGTTAGTATTTCATCTACAGGATGGCGGCTGTTCTTAGACTGTTTGTGCAGAGTGGAGATTCTTGTGTGGCCTGCAGTCGTGTCCTCAGACTAGTTTTGGTAGGTAGTGGGAAAGTATCCTGGGAGAGCACCGATAATACCTGGAGATGGCATATGAGGCATTAGGCTTTCTTGAGAAATGCATATGGGAGGATCCAGTGGTGAAATGAGAGGATGAACAGGCAGCACCAGCATGCTCAAGGACTTTGCCAGGCAGTACCTCTCTCTCTCTGTCTCAGGACATTCAGGACATTCTGTCCAGTAGCAGCTGTCTGGATGAGTGACACACAATCTTTCCACAGTGCCCTCAGTTCCATCCAGTCACCCCTATGGCTCTAGAAGCAGTGGCACCAACATCTTGAGCTTGCATAGTTTGCTTCTATGATCAGCACCCCAAGGAGCCACTCTCCTGGTGGACATACAAGAAGCAACTTTCTATAGGTAACAGAAGAACCCAATTTCTTTTAGTAGAGCATACATCTGGACATTCTGGCCCAAATTTGCTCTATAATTCCCTTATCTTGGCTAGGTTTCTAGGAACTGAAAGAGATCATTCAGGGATATCCTGTTCTACTGGCTCCCATTCCTTTAAGGAGAGTGCCCTAAGGGGCCAATTTAGTAAGCATCAGTTAAAATATGAGGAAGTTATCTCAATAGTTTTCATTGTAGAAGACATTTTCAATGTGTTTTAAAAATTCATTGCAGGGGAAATTTAGAATCCTTTGTGTGATTTCATCTGGAGAAGACTCATAGAAACTTGCACCATATTTCTTCTATACCTGGTTCTTCTTTGCCATTCCTCTTTACTAATTGTATTGAGTGGCCACATTATTAAAATTTAACAAATATTTAGCTATGTGTGGAGTTCTGAGATTTCTTCTGCAAACTTACTGGACCTGGGTTCCTCTGATGCCAATGATTACTGGGTTTTCCTGGCTCCAAAAGGTTTTCGGCAATGACAAATTCTTGTTACTAGCTAGGAAAGACCTGAACAAATTCCCTTAGATTCACTACCCTAAGTGCAGATCTAACCCAGGATATGGGGAAAAGATCATTCTTCTGGGGTCAAGGCATGTGCTTGTGACCTTCAAAATTGCTTAAGTCTCACCGAAGGGATAATTGGGAATTAAAAGTACAAGAAAGTCTCCCTTGTCACACAATTAAATAATGTGAGGACCACATTGAAATCCAACACTCCTTCTATTCTAATGAATTGTCCACTTTACTCACTGTGAGTTACTTCTCTTAACATAATTCCCTCAACACTCCTTTTTATTTGCTCCTCTAGGTTCCTAAGAGTTTGTCATTGGAAGCTACCAAGTTAGCTATAGAAGCTGGGTTCCGCCATATTGATTCTGCCTATGTGTACCAAGTAGAAGAGGAGGTGGGACAGGCGATTCAAAGTAAGATTGCAGATGGCACAGTGAAGAGAGAAGACATATTCTACACTTCCAAGGTACCGTGCATGTAGTGTGCATATAAATGAAATGTGAAGAGAGGCAGCAACAGTTGTATTACTAGATCAGTAGTTGGTGAAATGTGCTTATTGGTACAATGTTTATTCACATATAATTTGCATATAAGCTTCTGTAGCAGAAACAAAGGAAGATTTTGAATTTCTGCTCACAGCCTACAAATTCATGACTTTAAAGTTTGTCTGCTTTTCTGATCCTCAATGCAAAGCAGTGTAATTTAGTATAGACTGTGGAATGAAATACAACTATGATCATATTTTGGCTTCCTTATGGACTGGGTGCTTTTCTAGAATCTTTTGTCATTACCAGCATCAACTTTTATATTTATTTTCATGAGAGAAGAGTATAAGAGATTTCCTTGGTGTTAACATATAGATACAGTGTCTTGATTTGTATCTTGCACATATTAAGATATTCAAAATATGTTTCCCTTCGGTTATATATATGAAGGGATGCTATTTCTTCTCTAGTGAATTGAATGAATGTAATAATTGGGCTGACAATAAGTTTCTACCCCATATGACACACAATTCAGAGATTCAATATTGTACTACTTAATAAAAATATTATCTCGAACAATTTCCTCCCAGTCATTCAATTGATTGACTAACAATAACTGCAAATATAATCTAGTTCACATGGATAGGTTAGATGAAAGGAAACTCAAGACTAAAGAGAGTGTTTCCTTCTGTGATTTTCAGTTCCTAAGTGGTAGAAAAATGTCTCAATATTAAGTGAATCAAATCCCCAAATTTAGATAACTGAATAATCCAACACATTATTCAACTTTCATAGCTTTGGTGCACTTTCCATCGACCAGAGTTGGTCCAAGCCGGCTTGGAAAGGTCATTAAAAAAAGTTGGTTTGGACTACGTTGACCTGTATCTTATTCATTACCCCGTGCCACTTAAGGTAGGTAATTTGTATCATCAAACTTATTTAACTTTAGCTGTCAGCATGACCATCAGTTTTATGGATTTTTAACAATTAAGTTTCTATTATACATTTATATAGATTAATTTATATCAGTTATAGAGACTATTCAAGGTAGCCTAACCAAGTGTATTGGATTATGTAAATGGGCTATTGTCAGGGCAGGATTCATGGATTAGAAGTAGTTTCAGAAATGTCTCTGTTTTTCCATCACTTATGTTCTCATTACTAGAGGTTTGGTTTTTTTGTTCTTCAATTTTTTCTGAATGGTAGAAATGGCCTTGGGGCATGGTATGTCAAGCTTCAAGGTCATGAGCGCTTGTAAGCTTCTCTGCATCTTGGAGCATCAAAATCAATCCTGAATAAAATCTTGATTAATCGTCTTTGTTTCATATACCTGCCCTTGTACCCACACATGTTCAGGTAGATACAGACCACTAATTATTTAGCCTGGGTCAAGATGGAAAAGCATTATTGTCGAAGATCAAAGCCATATAGCTACCTGTTTTCACAGCAAAGGGAGACATTTACCAGGGGAAATACAGACAGGAAACATACACAGGGGAAATACAGACAGGAAACATAATATAAGTCAACTAAGGCATGCCTATTTGGACTTGTAAAAATATCATTTAATAATATATTTATCTGATATGAGAGAATATAGGAAAAAGCATCTAGAGATTTCACTACAAATTCACAAGAAAAGGAGTTTGTACCTAGAGGTAAGTAGTGCTTTGCTTATTTCATGGATGTGTAGAGTTACGTCCCCTTACACATAACGAGCATTGTTAGGGGTGTTCACCTAATTCAGCCAGATTGCTGTAATGACTGCTTATCTTCCAGCCAGGGGAGGACCCTACTCCAACAGATGAACATGGAAAAATAATATTTGACTCAGTGGATCTCTGTGCTGTATGGGAGGTGAGTGCTTGGAGGAGCAACCTTAGGAGAATCCCAGAGAGAGGGATTAGGTTCATGCCTCCACCTTTGAGAATGGGATATGCATCCTAGGGTCTAGAAATTCAGGATGTTACAGGGTGTTTTTCTCAAGTGGTAAGGATAAATGCATTACTGGAATGTAATGGAGGAGGAAAATCAAGGAAAATGGAGACATGGAACTCTAGACCCCATATGCAATGTTCTTTCCTATTTTCTAGTGAGAATATGAGTATTCCTTTTCTGGCCATCACTCTCCTCTCGTCCTATAATCCTTGTCATTTGTTCTATTCTTAGTAATGTCTTTCCTTCCTCTTTCTTTCTTGCTTTCCTTCTTTCTTTTTTTCTTTCTCCTTTCCTTCTTTTGTGGTGCTGGGTATTGAACCCAGGAACATTCCAACTCAGAAATGCAACCACAGTCCTATTTTTTTTTTATTTTTGTTTGGAAACAGGGTCTCACTAAGTTGTTGAGAGCCTGGCTAAGTTGTTGTGGCTGACTTTGAACCTGCAATGCCCCTGTCTCAGTACTGGGATTAGAAGCTTGCACCATCATGCCTGGTTTCATTATCATTTTTACATGGCATTCCTTTTAACAGTTCAACATTGCATAACCAATTGTACAAAGGCCCTTTACATCCCCTTCCTCCCCAGGCTATGGAGAAATGTAAGGATGCAGGACTGGCTAGGTCCATTGGGGTGTCCAACTTTAACCGCAGGCAACTGGAGATGATCCTGAACAAGCCTGGGCTTAAGCACAAGCCTGTCTGCAACCAGGTGAGCACCTCAGCCTCATCCCCATCTCTTCACATGCTTATTTCCATAGTACTGGCAGGTATCCATTTGTCTTCTCTCCCCCAGTTCATCTTACCTCTTTGTAACAAAAGAATCTAAAGTGTAAAGAATGTAAAGTGGAGACTATGAAAGTCATCCAGTTAGACAGCTCAAGTTACCTGTTTATGGTGATACTAATGGTTAATGAAATCTACACTTAGAGACTTTTAGCAGGATGTACAGCTAAAAGTCTTCATCAGTTTCTCCACCCTTGCTTCCTGCCATCAAATCCATTGATTAAGGCCATCTACTCTGTGCCACGTTCTGTGTTCTGACTTCCTTTTTGACAACTTCCATCACAGAGTAAGAACCTTGGATAAGGAAATGCACCTTACAATATTTGTGAATTTTGTTTATAAGTGATATAAGGTCATGCCTTCCAAATAGAAATGTTAAATGTTATATACTCTCATTTAGTACATTGTAATTATATATCATACAGAGGCATAGAGTGACAGGTACACACACACACACACACACACACACACACACACACACACACACAACTCTTGGAGAACTTCCCTTTGAGTCTCACCCACTCCCTCCTCTCTGAGGTTGGAATTGGTAACTTTATACACATATGTGTGGTATCAGTTCCATTGTTACATATTTTATGTCTCTTTTCACCTCCATCCCCCAAATTAATGTAGCTTAAATATTAGTCTTACCCCAATGTTTTATCATGAAAATTGTCAAACACTCCAAATACTTGAGGGCATGATGTAGAAAAACCATATTTTCCATCCTTCACCCAAAATGTATTGACATTTTGCCTCATTGACTGGTACTGATTTATATGGGTATATGTGTATACATATCTGTGATGTTTTGCTGAACCTCTCCAAAGTAAATTGTGGACAAGTCTACTTACCTTTAGAGGCCCTAGATAACATCTCCTAGGAAAGAAGAGACTATCACCTGTTAACATTTTCATGAAGATATATAAAGAAATGAACAATAGTTCTCTTGCATAGTAAGAATTCAATTTATTTTCAAATGTCCCATTGATTTTCTGAGATATCTTGCAAAGCACTCCTCTTTCCCTAAGATCCAACTATGACTCACACTTTGCTTGCTGTCATGTTTCTTAAGCCCCTTTGACCCAGATTGATCACCCAAACCTTTCCCCAATGATGTCAAACCATTTTTTTTTTCAAATATTCGGAACTTGCCAGATTACTTGTCTTGTGGTATCAGTTCACTTGCTTTTCCATCCCCATTTTCTCTTCCATAGGAACTTTTCCCAATAGTTTCTTAGGAAAGTTTTATTTTTGCTGACCATGCTTGTGACATGCTTGTGCATTTATTTTTCAAGAAAAAATTACTTTATGTTCACCTTTTGATTTCACATGTAATTTTATACTTTTTTAATCATTATACTTTGTTTTCTTTTGACATTTCTCCTTTATGTTAACATTAGTGTTTGATGTAATCTGATACCTTTCTGTCTTGCCCATCTGCAGGTAGAATGTCATCCCTATTTTAACCAGAGAAAACTACTGGACTTCTGCAAGGCAAATGACATTGTTCTGATTGCTTATGGTGCTCTGGGCACTCAACGAGATAAACAATGGTAATAATGAGGACAGAGAGGTTACCTAGAACATCCGTGTTGATGAAATGTTTTTATACTATAATCGTTTTCTGGAGCTTACTTTCCATTGGCTCAGGGAGAGGGGAGAATTTGTATTTCTGAAAAGATTTCATAAGACCCTGTGACCGCTGGTCCATGCGCTACATTTGAAGATCCCTTGCCTAGAGCTGTCTAAACACACCACAGTCAGCTTTGGAAGTCTCCTAACTGACTGAACACTTGTCCTCTGGGATTTAATATTTCTGCCCTTTCTCCCAGGGTGGACCAGAGCTCCCCAGTTCTCTTGGATGATCCAGTTCTTGGGACCATAGCAAAAAAGCACAAGCGGTCTCCAGCCCTGATTGCCCTTCGCTACCAGCTACAGCGTGGCGTGGTGGTCCTGGCCCAGAGTTTCAAGGAGAAGGAAATCAGAGAGAACATTCAGGTAATGGCAGGGCTATGAATATCAGGGTTTCTACACCGTATATTTCTTACACATGCTTCCTTGAAACCTCTGAGAACATTTTTGTTCCAATTCCATACCCTTAGCATTTCCTCTGCATGTAAGATTTCAGGTGTGTTCAGAAGTGTTCTTTTTCCAGCGTTGCAATAGGAAAGAGAACTGGGCAGAGCACGGCTATTTGCCTTCAGTATTAGGACAACCAGGTGCAATTACAAATACCTCTGCAATTGATATCTTCTTCCCCTTATTTACTGACACAAGGCATTTGGATTGGGTGAATTTTATTCTCTCAGTAGTTTTCTTTTACAGGTCCCTGAATATTTATTCAGTTTTCATATATTTATCCACTCAGAGTCTATATGTCAGGCCAAGTGAGGCAGTGATGATAGTAAACAACTGAGTCATTTCCTGCGGGTTTTCCCAGTAAGTTGGATTTGGATGTTTCCAATTCATCAAGTCAGAACATGAGAAAGAACTTTATGTGCAGCAATATCCTGCCAATTTCCCCGATGCCTTTATGTTAGTGGCTTACTGCCTTACCGAAAATTGACCTGCCCTTGTGATGGGTGGTCCCTGGACAAAAAGGGTGCTCTGCTGGAACTTTGAAGGTGACCCCATACAATTCATGGGCCGTAATCTGGCACTTCCAGTAGTGGGAGACCTACTGACCTACACCTTATGGGCCATCTAGTCCCCCACTGGGTGAAATGGATCCACCAAGGCTGGAGGCCGTACTGGGGCCAGAGTTGGGCCAGTTTGTACTGGTATATCTTTGGGATTGAAGAAGTTCATTATACTGAAATTTATTAAATATTTCTCAACTTCCTATTTTCAAATAATTGACGAAAAGTTTTCGAGAAAAAAGGAAAATTGGTTTTAATCACATCACACTACCCCAAGACAGAGTGGATACTTAGAAAGCCTTTCATACCGAGGCTCATAATTGGTACATCATTGCTTCTACTGGCCATTTTCTACTGCTCAAGTTCTACTGGCCAACTCAAGGTACAGACCAGGAAAGACCCAAGTGTGAGAATATAGACAGCATCTCTTAATGGAAGAAGCTGCTAACTCACATAAGAAAGAACCTGGAGACTTGGAGATGTGAATTAGTAGGAACTATTTTTTGTATAATCAATTATGACATGTATATATTCTTGGTATTAGTTTTCAGATTCAGATGTAGGTGTACTCTTTCTTTCTCTTTTTTCTTCTTCCTTATTATCTTATTAAGGGATTATAGCTTTTTTTTTCCTTCTGAATTGTTCTTTAACCCAAATGCAGTTTTTATATTAGTTGAAATAATGATCCAAATGACAGATGAAATTTCAATGTGGCAATCAAAAGTTCCCAGCAATAATACTTATATTTCTGGGTTCTCTTCTCTCATAAATTATCACATCTCTTCTTTTTCACTGTCTTAATTTTGTTGGAAAATCAATTTTGTCATCCAGAAGGGCAAAACTTTTCCTTATTCTTTCTCATATTTAAAAACGCCTTGAGGGAAGGAACAGTTTGGCTCTTCCTGATTGACTGTTCTCTCACACAAAGTTTAAAATCACTTTATCAACCCCACTCCAATTAGATACCTGTGTTTTCTTGCTATTACACTGAAACTGAAATTGTCAACCAATATGAAGAATATTGACTTTTGAAATATTAAAGATTCTAGTCCATGATCATGGTACAAATTTTCAATTATTTAGGTGGTCTTCTAATACATTGTAATAAAGTTTCTAACTTTCATCATTAAGATACACACACACTGTATATATATGCATATACATATATGCATATGTATATGTATATATGTACGCATTATATACACATATATGCATATATGTGTATAACAGAACAGAACATATATGTGTATAACAGAACAGAACATAAATGAACAGAATATTATACATATATGTATAATATTCTGTTCATTTTATCCATAGAATAGTGGTAATTTTTATAGTCTTTGGTAACATATTTCTTTTTCTTTATGAGAAATTTCAAATTTACAGAAGAGTTCAAAGAATAATGCAATGAATGATTTTTACCTAGATTCATCAGGTATTAAATTGTTGACATTTTACTCTGTCTTCTTCTTCTTCTTTCTTCGTGTGTCACCATTTTAGTGAATTACCAAGAATTTAAGGATCCATTTGTTTTAATATGTTAGTAATTAAGGAAAATCATTTTTACATTTAAAGTGTCTCAAATTTAGACAATGATAGCCTCTTGAAGCCAGAAACCTTGTCCATTCAACACGATATATTCAGTATTTAAACAATTTCTGACTTAAATTATTTTGAACAGAGAAATGCACAGTTTTTATCTATTCATTCATGGTTATAGAAAGACAACTATATTCATACAAAGTACTGAATTATCTTTTTTTTTTTTTTTTTTTTTTGCGGTACTGGGGATTGAACTCAGGGGCATTCTACTTCTGAGCTATACCCCCAGCCCTATTTTTTATTCTTTATTTTGAAACAGGGTCTCACTAAGTTGCGGAGGGCCTCACCGGTTCCTCGAGTCTCAGCCTCCCAAGTACTGGGATTACAAGCGTGCACCACCACTCCTGGCTCTGAATTATTTCATTGGTTGCAAATCTTTGCCTCTGTGTTTTCTGGATCTTCTCAGTAACTGGCACTATAACATTTGAAATGTCAGCTTAGTGTCTGCTCCAACTTCTTTTGAAATCTCTTTTTGTTTGTGGTATTGTGAAGTTTCAATATCTTACATCTCAAAAATGTTTCTATTTAAGTTTCATCCGATATTTCTTGGCCACTTGAGTACTTTATTTGATGTCTTTGATAACTTTGGGAAATTTCCCTGATACTTTAAATATTGTCCCTGGACCATCATTTAATAAAATTCCATTGGATTTTGCAAAATTGGCAATACGCAGCCTAAATATACTAAAATTTTTTCTACTGTGTGACAGGTTTTTGATTTCCAGTTGACTTCAGAAGACATGAAAGTCCTTGATGGCCTGGACAGAAATCTTCGATACCTTCCTGCCCACCAGTAAGTAACTGTGTGAATGTGTGGTCTCAGTTTATTTTAGTTTTAAGTCTTTCCCTTCTTTTTCAATGCATGTTTATTCAGAATTCCAACAGTGCATTTGTCTCTGGAAAGACTGCCATTGAGGTGGCTAATAGAAGATTTTGTTTTGAGTTCTGAAATATGGGCATCTTAAGTGCAAAGGATAAAGATGTTTTTGAGAGATTTAAACTTGAGGGAAAGGGAAGAGTATTCAGGAAAAACGTCCTATTGCTGAAGAGAATTTATAGTCATCAAAAGAGCTTTACTCTTTTTCCTCTTTCTTCATGGTTTTATGATTATAGAATCTGACATTGGACATATATTTTAAATGAGAATAAATAAGAAATATATATGTATATATACCTATAGGAGGTATACCTTCTGTCTATAGGTATACATATACCTTCTATAGGCAAAAGGGTTAGAAAGTATATATATATTATATATACATATTATATATATGTTATATATAAATTTTTTTTCTGACTATAGGAATTTAATATAAATAAATGGAACAATATTTAAAAGGGGGATTAGAAAAACTATGATTACAAATGCTCAAAATATGTTAGATATGCTGTTATCACTGGAAATATTTTTGTTACTATAGAGAATAATGATAGATAAGGATATAATTTCAAGGGACACGAAAGTTGAGAGCAATCAGTAATTATTGCTGCATGTTAGACATTTATATGAGCCAAGATATTTTTCACTCTGTATTTTGCATCATTATCAAAATATAGAGACCTACAGATTATATGGTATGCCCCTTTGACATGGAAGTCTATGTTATAAATGATGTTTTTTTGATACTGGAAACTAACACAATATATTCTGTATGATGTCCAGGAAATAAATATTTAGTGAATTCATAAAAAGGAAGTAAAATTGCTAGCAATGAAAATGCAACTTAAGTATTTTTTGTGTGTTGATTAATTTCTGAACTTGCCCTTATACCAAAGATGGCAAAACTACCTTATGCTTTCCGAACAGAATTTTCAGTCTCTTCCTGCCAAGTTGTAAATAAGTTTGGTAAATAGATGGCCTTGAGTCATTTTAGTTTCAAATAAGAATGAATTTAAAATAAGGAAGGATTTATTTTCTTTGGTAGATTGAAAGATACAGCTACGGAAGAGAAATACATATGAATGCTTTTCTCTGTGCTCTAGATAATAGAATATGATTTAAATAATTTAATAATGGTTTTAAAATGTTTTCTACAAAGCCATGTTCATGAAGGTGGGAATGGGAGATTATACAACCCCTCAGGAAAGAAAAGGATTAATTTTCCCTATTGGCATCTCCATAGATATAAATTCTTTTCTTTCTCATTTTAGTCTTTTTGGACACCCTAATTATCCATTTTCTGATGAATATTGATATGGAAACCTTTGCCATGGCTTCATCCAGAAGTTCCCATGTGTGTGTAGTGATGGAAGAGACATCATAGGTGCTGCTGATTGGACACATCACTTCTGGTCAATTAATGATCTCAGCGAACTATATTCCACTACAGCCAAGACCACTAATCTAGAACAGAGTGCAGCAACTTTTCATTACTTTTTGAAAAAAAGTAAAGCTGTTTTAATGAGTCTTGCCTAATCTTGTCTTTATTGCTTGTATTACCGAGAAATGATTTGGACTGAATTGTGTGGGGAGGTGTTGGAAGATGATGACTAGCAGTATATACATATTTCTGGGGTTGGATGGATAGAATTCTCAGTCTCTACAGAAGTAGCAGTTAGCAAGTGTGTATGTATCATGTAGAGTTTCTGTTGCCCGTTGAGGAACAAGAAAACAGCATGTTGTGTGGTAGGTGAGAACGCTGGGAAGATCCCTAGCTTCCAAAATCTCCTTTTTTGCAGCGCGAGGATCAGAGTTCCAGTAAATTGGGAAATGAGAACTTCCTGTGGGAAGGTTGTCAGGGAGGTGAAAGGGAAGCAACCCGGAGGGATCATGGGTAGTCAGCTGTCGGAAGGTTGAGGAAGGAGGGTTAATCATGTCTCTGCTTGGGGAAAGCTGTCAAATGTTCTTTGATAATTACATTCTGCAGAAAGAAGTTTTCAAATAGTTTTCCACAATGCCGGAGAGCTGAGAGTCATCCCCAGTGTTTTGTGTAAAAGAAAAGTTAGAAACAACTTTAATCACAATATGTTGGGAAACACTTCTGTCAACCAGTACATACGGAGAGAAGGGAATTTTATGAATCCCTTAAAATTTTTGCATGTACAGTGATATGAGCAAAATATCAGACTGGAAAACCCTCAAATTCTCCCGTGTAAACATCAAAAAAAAAAAAAAAATCACTTGACTAGGGTGAATTAACCTTATAGAAGATCTGTAAATGGGGACTGACTGGGAACTGACTAAAGTAACTAAGTAAACTCCCAATCAAGAAAATTAGGATTCAAAGCTGTAGGTAATTTCTCTGTGTTTAATCCACTGTTGACAAAAGCTGTGCAGAAGTAAGAAGCAATCTGCAAGAGGCCTTGGCAGCCCCACCCCTGTGGCCTGGCTGATTGCAACGGGCAGTTTACTGCCTCTTCCAACCTGGCTCCCTGGCTCACAGCTAGCAAACTTTCCTCATTCCACATTTCTGGCATTTGTACATCTCTGCATAATATCAGACATGTAATCATGGAATTAAATAGACAACTCAAAAATGAACTTATGCATTTACACTCAACTGATTCTCGACCAATGCGCCAAATGCATTCTTTGGAGGCAGGACAGTCTCCTCAGTAAATAATGATGGGGAAATTGGTGTCCACATGCACAAAATTAATAGTTGACTCACATTTTTCACCATGTACAAATATCGGCTTACTGCGTGGGCATCAATGTCTGTAATGTAAACACGAAATTGATTGTGAAACTACTAGAAAAAAAACATGGAGGGATAACTTACTACTAATAATATAGGTAATAACTTTTTGTATCTATCCCTAAACCACAGAAAATAACAGTAAAACACATAAATGAGATGATATCAAATTAAGAAACTTTTGCACAACAATGGAAACAACTGATTGAAGAGAAAAATGTAGATTTTAGCAGGCAATATTTATCCAATGCTCATCTTGCAAGACTAATATCGAGAATGTACAAGGAACATAAAAAAACTTAACCAAAAATAATTAATTTTTAATTAATTAAAGTTAATTTTTATTTTTAATTAATTAAAAAGTTGGCATATGACGTCAACAGATATCTCAAAAAGGAAATAGAAACAGCCAACTTATATATGAAGAAGGGCTCACTATCATTAGTTATTAGGCAATGATCTTGATTACTAAGTTCCCTCTTTTCTACTTAGCTGAAAAACAGACTGAACAGAGGAAAACTCAGTGCCTAATATAGTCAGTAGATGACCACATGATAAGGCCTAGATCTCTCTTTCATGTTTCATAGCTATACCATTGTAACACAAAGAATGAAGTGCATTCCTTGAGTCAGTCAGGCCCTGGATGATTTAAGAAGCCAGGTCAGCTTACCTTCACTCTAGGTCGACTTTGCTTGGAACGCTCAACCTCAAGATTTGTGTTACCTCCGGAGATGCGGCAGTACCAAAGCCCAGAAAAGGAATCTAGTGACCATCGTTCAGTTCCACACACCACTGATGTTGGGAATTCATTGTTTCTCACTCCTCTGCCTGAGTGGATTCTGTTTCCCTTTACTAAATGGAAAACATAGCTCCAACTATCTTTATTCAAGAAAAAGATAGCTCCAACTACGTTTTTATTGAATAAACAATGACCTGTGCACTGACTGTGATAAGAGAATTGGAACCAGTGCCCTTGTTTGATATGGATGAGTAATCTATATATATATAATATAACATAATATATAATATTATACACAACACTATATATTAATATATAATGTTATACATAACAGTAAAAAATAATAACAATTAATAAATACTAAGTAATAATAGTAAACTAACCTATTATATATTAATACAGATATCACTAGCGAGATCATTATCAAACTTTGTCCTTCAGACTTTCCTCTCATTACTCTTTGTCCGAATTCTTGTTTCTGTCTTGACTCAGCCTCCAAGGCTGCAAAAGTTTTCTCCCAGCTCCAGTTATGGAATTTTTTCATGTTTCATTGTAGCAGAAAAGATCTGATGCTTAGAACTGTTTCTTCACAGAAGTGTATTACTTTATTTTATTTGTTTATTTTTCTAAGAGATAGAAATACTACATTTATTTTTTTAAAAGATTGCCACTTAATGTTAATTTACTTCAAATTTCATTTTACGCAGGTTTTCAATTAGAAATTTAGCTTCTTTTACTTGACATTTCCTTTTCCTATGGTTTATTCTGGTACTGAAGGTTGAAACTAGATAAATTCTACCTCTGACGTATCCCTCTGTTCCTATTTTATTTTTTATTTAGAGACAGGGTCCTGTTAGGTTGATAAGGCTGCCTTTGAACCTGCAATCCTTCTGTCTAAGCCTCCCAAAGTAATGGCATTATAGGCACATGTCACCGCACTTGACTCCCTTTTTCTATTAATAAGAGCATTTCAAAGAACCCGATACTTTTCTGTCTTGTCCAACTGTAGGTAGAATGTCATCTTTATCTCAACCAGAGCAAGCTACTGGGTATCTGCAAGTCAAAAGACATTGTTCTGGTTGCCTATCATGCTCTAGGAACTTCTCGAGACAAATGGTAATAAGGACAAATTACTTACCTAAAATGCTATTGTTGATGGAATATTTTTAGTACTATAGTACTCCATTTTCTTGAGTGAACTCTCAAATGGCTCAAGAATAGGGGAGAATTTGCATTTCTGAGAAGATCACATAAGACACTCAGGATACTGGTCCAGGGATCCCTGGTCTAGAATTGTCTAGATAGATGTTGGTCTATTTAGGAAACTTCCTAAGAAAATTAATACTTGATCTCAAGGAGTTCAGCATTTCTCCCTTTCCTTCCAGGGTGGACCAAAGCTCCCCAGCTATCTTGGATGATCCAGTTCTTGGTGCTATGGCAAAAAAAACAAAAAAAAAAAAACAAAAAAAAAACACCAATGAATTCTAAACCTTATTGTACTTCACTACCAGCTACATTGTGGGGTTGTGGTTGTGACCAAGAGTTGCAATGAGAATCACATCAAAGAGACCATAAAGATGGTGAGGAATGTGTGGGCATCAGGGATTCTACATGGGGTCTTTCACATGTGTGCTTCTTGGTCACCTCTCTGAACATATGTAGGCTGGGCCATCTTCTCAGTTCTTGTTGATACATGTCTGATTTATGGGTATTTGTACTATTTTCCTCTTCCTATCATGGCAATAGGAAGGACTGAATGGTATTAATGGTATTAGGATTAAATAGAAAACAGATTTACTTTGGATGCAGTATTAAGTCAGCAATGTTCTGTGTAATCCTGTGCAAGTGTTCTTTCTTTTTTTTTTTTTTTCCTTTTCGAAATGTTGGCACTGGATCAGGTGATTTTCAGTTACATTAATTTTTATGACTTTATTTTACATTTTCTTGATTATTCATATGGTTTAATATTTATATATTCACTCATGTTTGTTTAATAATGATATATAGAAATCCAAGTGTATTCATGAATCTTACTAAATCATATTTTTAATAGCCCTATCTTCTTTAATTAAGGTCAGCTATATTTCTACTCCAGTTTCTCCTTCCTTCCTTCCTTCCTTCCTTCCTTCCTTCCTTCCTTCCTTCCTTCCTTCCTTCCTCCCTCCCTCCTTCCCTCCCTCCCCTCTCCTATTGAACCCAGGGGCATTCTACATATGAGCTACATCCTATGTCCTATTTTATTTTTTAGTTTGAAAGATGGTCTAACTAAATTGCTTTTAAGATCATTTGTCAGTAGTGGTGTGTAATTACGATGTATTATATAAAGGCTTGGCTTTCTTTCTTTTTCACCTGGCCTTCCTTAACAATTTGAGTGTGTTGCTGATATCTTTAGTAACTTTTGGAAAATTCTCATCTGTTTTATTTATTTAGTTTGCTATGATGGAGATCAAACTCAGGGACTTGTGTGAGGTAGGCAATCTCTCAGGGCTACATTCCAAGCCCTTCTCATCTTTTTTAAGGGCAGCCTTGAAAGTAAGACACTGAGGTCTCTGAACACATAATATTTTTTATAAGAATTCGCTATCTTTTTCCTCTCACTCTGCTTAGCCAATAGTCTTCTTTTCCCACCAAAAGCTGGTACAGTACAGGCCTGTTAGTTATCCCTGCTGTGTAAGTCTTTTTTATTGCCTCCTTTGTTCATCTTCACATGGACAAAGAGGTCTGATATCACTAATTAAAATGAGCTACTTGGTTAGCAAGGTCAGGAGGCTGTATGAAGTACGGAAGCCCACTTTTTGTTCTTTGTTTTATTTTACTCTTAAAGTAAATTATTATTCAAAGTAAATGTATTATCCACCCATGTCCTTGGTGAGTTTTTCAGCTTTTTCTTATCTCTATCTGCTAAAAGTTACTTGTTATGTTGAAAACTTATTTTATCAGAAAGAAAAGCAAGACACAGGAGTACGGTCTTTTCAAGTATAGAGATTTGGGGCTTACAACTATTTTGTGTTATCAGTAACTAATATTGAGTTA
This sequence comes from Graphiurus murinus, assembly GCA_004027655.1. Classification (NCBI taxonomy): domain Eukaryota; kingdom Metazoa; phylum Chordata; class Mammalia; order Rodentia; family Gliridae; genus Graphiurus; species Graphiurus murinus. Next base: position 13,241 of record PVLC010006995.1, on the reverse strand, counting down.
ATATAGCTTGCTTTTTTATCTTGTCTAAACTATTGTGAGAGTGTATATAACTCTTTTCTAAGTGTAGGTTTCTGTGTTCTTAGCATTCAGTGTTGTTAGGCTAACAGCCAACTTTTAGCTGACCAAGGTCAAAGTTGGCTGTAGCTCTTGGCTGACAGCTTAGAGACAGAGAAAAAGATTTTATTGTTCTGCCTGAGTATGAAAGCTTGTTCTTATTGGCAATTAATACTGTTGATAGCCTTGAGGATCCACTGGGGCACATACTTTACGGGATGACTCAGACTCAGACGTTTTCATAGATCTAAACTTTTCAAAACTACAAAATGAAAAAAGCTGAGGTTAATAAGAAACTAATTTTTTTTTTCCGTACTGGGAATGGAACCCAGGGGCATTCCACCTCTGAGCTACACCCCTAGCCCTATTTTTATTCTTTATCTTGAAACAGGGTCTCACTAAGTTGTGGAGGGGGCCTCACTAAGTAGCTGAGGCTGGCCATGAACCCAGATCCTCCTGTCTCAGCCTCCCAAATGCTGGGATTACAAGCATGTGCCACCACGCCCGGCAGGAAAATATTATTTTTATTAGAATAAAACCAGATTAAAAATTAATCTAGATTGAAGCCTCATAGAAATGTGCTACTACTATCACAAGAATTTCAGAGGAAGGGAGATCTCTGAGAGTGGTTCACTCAGAGCCCAGGACTTCTCTTGGATTTTCCTTCTTCTGTAATTACATTACTGTCAGGCTGGGTAAAGACAGGCACAGACTGTGAGGTCTCACAGTTTCAGATCTAATACTGCAAAGGGAGACTTTCTATTTGCAGAACAGACGGTTGCTTTTAAATTTCCTGGTCTTAGAATAAGAGGAAACTTCCCTGGACCCTTTTGAGTAGTTGGCACAAAAGCTGAAAAGTGAAGCCAGCATACCCTGGGTAGAAAGTTAAACTCAGGAAGAAAAAGGGAGTGTAACAAGAAAAGGGTAATATAAATGAGTCAGGATATTATCAGCCTTAAATAAACATGTGTTTATAATTACGAGTTCTTATTTCAGATCTGAAATGAAGGTCTAGAATATCAGAGTTAAGGTCTGGGAATATAATTATTCCTATTAGAAACATTAAGAAATGAATGTCCAGATACTCCAGAGTAATTATGCTACCAAATCACTTCTTCTCTGCAAGTATCTCCATGCTCAAATCCCTGGAACATGTGAATATGTTAACTTACAAGGCACAAGGAACTTTGCAGATGGGATTAAGTTAGGGACTATGGGATGGAAAAATTGTCCTGGATTGTTTGAGCAAATGTAATGTAATTATAGACTTCTAGAAAGTGGCACAAGGAGTGTCACCACCAAAGATAAGATGTGAGAACAGAAGCTTATGTTGGAGATTCAAAGATGCTAGGCAGATGGCTTTGAAGATGGAAGAAAACACTGTGACCCAGGAACACATCCTGTAGAAGCTGGAAAGGAGTGGAATTGGATTTTCCCTTAGCCCTTCGTGGACTAACACAACCTAAATACACCACAATGTTAGCCTGTTTAGACGATCTTGGGTGTCTCATCCCCAGAACTGTAAGATGATAAATTAGTGTTCATAGATGGAACAATATTTGTAGTCATTGGTTATAGCAGGACAGGGAATGAAGACAGGCCTGATCTTAGAAAGCCTCATTCTTTTCTGAATCAACAGTATTCTATTGTCATGTGGATTGTTCCCAAAGGCTCAAGAGATGCTGTTATTTCTGCTATACAAAAGCAATCCCCAGCCGGGCGTGGTGGCACACGCTTGTAATCCCAGCATTCGGGAGGCTGAGAAAGGAGAATCCGGGTTCGCAGCCAGCCTCAGCTACCTAGTGAGGCACTCCGCAACTTAGTGAGACCCGGTTTCAAAATAAAGACTAAAAAATAGGGCTGGGGGTGTAGCTCAGAGGTAGAATGCCCCTGAGTTCAATCCCCAGTACCGCAAAAAAAAAAAAAAAAAAAAAAAAAGCAATCCCCACTAAGCTTCATTTTCTTCTTCAGTGATGCCCAATCTCCTGGTCCTTTTTATGGCCAATCCTTTGAAACCTATCTATTCCTTTTTCTCTCTGTCTTGTCTTACCACACTTCCTCGTATCCACTCCGTCCAAATCCGTGCCTCCACCAAGCTTTCAGACCTGTTCTTCACCTTGTTACGGGAAGCTGCCACGTCCAGTTTTCAGCCCTCTGTTTATTTCTCCTATGTATCAGTTGGGTCTTTTCATTGCTTTACAATTTCTTCACTCTCACACTTCTTCTGCCTCAGCAGCCACTGCTTCTCAGTCTCCTTTCTAGATTCCTTTGCGTTTTATCAACTTCTTAACCCTGTAGTCCCTCAGGTGTGAACTGCACAATGTCCACACTAACTCACTTATGAAAGCTCATCTCTGCTTATCTGATTTCATGGTATCCAAAGTGATGGCTCTTTTCCAACAAATCCCAGGACTCTATACTCAGCCAGTACCTTTCCCTGAAATCTAGGCTTCATGCAGAACTGTCTGCATGGCCTGTCCACGTGGGTACATTTTCAACATTTCAAAGATAACCTGTCTAAAATCCATGCCATAATTTCACTGGATAAATATTAAATTTATTGCTCATTTTCATTACTTCTTCACAAACCTTAGTCATTTTTTTTACACACTTGGGGATGGAATGGTGCTTGTGATTTAACTATTTTTCTGAATAGAAATAAGAAAGAGCAGTCTCTTTTTCCCTTACTCTTTCTGTGATACATAAAATTACTGTGCAGAGGCTAAAACCTCTACAAATAATCCCTTACAGGATGAGCATAGTATTAGATCAATATTTTAGAGTATTCATTTTTTTATTTTATTTTTTTGCGGTACTGGGGATTGAACTCAGAGGCATTCTACCTCTGAGCTATACCCCCAGCCCTATTTTTTATTCTTTATTTTGAAATAGGGTCTCACTAAGTTGCGGAGTGCCTCACTAGGTAGCTGAGGCTGGCCTTGAACCTGGATCCTCCGGTCTCAGCCTCCTGAATGCTGGGATTACAAGCGTGCGCCACCACACCAGGCTTAGAATATTCATTTTTACTGCTGGTGTTCACTTATGTCTTGCAGAAAGAAAGGCTGCTTACAGGAGTTAATTTAGCACTCTGCCCTCTGTGCAAATGTCTTTTTTCAAACTGGAGCTTGGGTGACTTCTGGGAATTCTGATTTCTCACCATCTGGTAATAGATAAAGATTGTGGCTGGACCTAAAATGCTTAGTGCAGAAATAAGAGGGATTATATATGCATGCTTTCCTTAAGTAGACTAGAATTTGGGGACATATTAGCAGAAGAGGTCTCTGTAACCAGTTTCTAGGGAAATTCCTAGAAATTAGGTCTCTAAAATGTTTCCTCGTAAGCAAATTTCCTGTATGTTCTCAAATTCAATGCTGTGAAATATTTGTTCTATGTGACTTCACTGGAAGAAGTCCTAGGGAAAATTACACCATATTTCTTGTACACTTTAACCCATGCGCGTTTCCTGTGCTCATTTTACTTTAGAATATCTCTACATAAATAATAATCATTGCTGTGATTAGGTGCTGAGTTCAGTGAATCCTTCCACGAAATCCTGGAAATCCTGGAGTGTTAGTGGAAAACTCTAGTGGTAATTAGTAAACAGGAACTACTTAGAATGAAGTTCCTGGAATGTCCTTCTCTTGTTACTGAGTAAGAAAGACACTGGCAAAGTTGAGTGAATGATTCATTCCAAATGCTGAATTAACACAAAACAGGGGAAAAGTGGAGGTCACTGTTTGTGCCTGAGAGAACTCTCAATTATGCAGATCTCTCAAGTCTATTTTTGTTGTTCCTTTAGGTTCCCAGGAGTGAGGCCTATGATGCTACCAAATTACCTCTAGGTACTGGGTTCCACCATATTGATTCTGTTTCTTTGTACCAAAGACAAGAGAAGACAGAACAGTAAATTCCCTTTACTATTTCAAATCTTAGTTCCAAGCTATGTGACTTATCATAAAAACTAGAGTCAGATAAATTTTGATAAAACTTTTGTTTCCTTCATCTCCTGGAAAACCTTCTAAAAGTTCTGATTATTCTGAATACCAATTATTGTCTTTATCAATAAGAGACAACAGTACTAGAGACAATTTTGGATGCTAATCAAGATACATCTATAGTGCCTAAAGTGCCTAGTTTAAATTAAAATGTTCAAAATATTTTACTTTTCAGTTCTGTACATCAAAGGGATACTAATTTTTTTCACATTTGAATTGCCTGAGTGAGAAGATAGACTCCTAAATTATTTTATAACCTATGTGAAATATCTTTCTTATAATGGACATTATTAGCTGATTTTTTTTATTTTGAGTAATTTTATTCCATTATTAACTAGATTTATTAAGTAATAACAAATAAAAGAGAATTTAAATAAATGGATCAAATTATCTTTATGATGTTAAGGTAAGTCCCTTATATCCCCAATTTCTTCAGTGGTTTTTTTTTTAAACATGAATTGACATTAGAGTTTTCTCAAAAGAAAGAGAGAATTAACCCAAATTATTAAATAAGAGATGAAAAGGGAGATATAACTATAGACAACATGGAAATCCAGAAGATCATTAGAAATTATTTTGAAAGCTTATACTCCAATAAGCTGGAAAACCTAGAAGAAATTGATAAAATCCTAGACACACATAGCTTTTCTAAATTGAATCAAGAGCATATAGAAAACTTAGAACAAGAGCAAGAAAAGAGATTGAAATAACAATAAAGAGTCTTCCAACAAAGAAAACTCCAGGACCAGATGGATTCCCAGTTGAATTCTGTAAGACCTTTAAAGAAGAACTAAGCCAAATAGTCTCAAATTATTCCATGAAATAGAGAGAGATGGAATGCTTTCAAACTCATCCTATGAAGCCAATAGAACTGTAATACCAAAACTGAATAAAAATGCATCAAGAAAAGGAAATTGATCCCAGCGTTCGGGAGGCTGAGGCCGGAGGATCCGGGTTCGCAGCCAGCCTCAGCTACCTAGTGAGGCACTCCGCAACTTAGTGAGACTAGGTTTCAAAATAAAGAGTAAAAAATAGGGCTGGGGGTATAGCTCGGAGGTAGAATGCCCCTGAGTTCAATCCCCAGTACTGAAAAAAAAAAAAAAAAGGAAAGGAAATTGTAGACAACATCCTTGAACACAGATGCAAAAATCCTTAATAAAATAGTAACAACCTGTATTCAAAACCACAAAAAGAAAATTGTACACCATGACCAAGTTTGTTTCATTCCAGGGATACAAGGCTGGTTCAACAGGCACAATTTGATAAGTGCAATTCTTCAGATAAATAAAACTAAGGTAGGAAAACCACACGATCACCTCAGTAAACAGAAATAACATTTGAGAAAATCTAATACATACTATTTTTCACATCCCTTTCCTCCCAAGGCTGTAGAGAAGTGTAAGGATGCAGGACTGGCCAGATCCACTGGTCGTCAAACCTTAGCAGCAGGCAGCTGGAAATGATCCTGAATGAGCCAGGGCTAAATTACAAGTCTGTCTGCAACCAAGTGAAAACCCTCAGGCTTCTCTTTCTGTTCTTTATTCTTTTTCCTGTATTACTGCCAAGATTCTACACGTACTCTCCTCTAACTTATTTTGGTGGGTAGTGGATGACAAGAGTAGATAGAGCCTTTGTTCAGAGGATAGGAAGGATTCTTGGTTGGATCATGTGTTGGCCAAGCAAATCAGTGTTGGGAAAGTTCTGAGTTGTGTATTAGAATTTGGAGTTATAAAGACAATGAAAGTGGGTTGAAGTTGTTAATCACATCTCAAAAATGTTTTCATCCAAGCTGTGGAGTGAACTGTGTGTAGGAAGAAAAGCCATGAAAACATGAAATAAACAGCAAACAAGGACAGAGTGAAGATCAGTAGTAAGAGTGGGTGTAGGGTTCAGATGCTTGAGCCCTGTATTTTCTGTTTCTCCTTCTTCCCTTTTTTGTGGTACTGGGGATTGAACCCAGAAGGGCACCACCTCCAAGCTACACTCTTTTTTTTTTTTTTTTTTTTTTGAAACAGGGTCTCACTAAGTTGCAGAGGACTTCACTAAATTGCTGAGGCTGGCTTTGAACCTGCAATCCTCCTGTCTCAACTTCCTAAATTCTGAGATTACAGGCATGTGCCATCATGCTCAGTAAGTTTTTTGTATTCTTATCTCTACTGAAAAAAGTTAACTGAAGACTGTGAAAGTCAAACAGTTTAGAGTGAGGAAGATATCTGATTATGAGAATTCTAATGCTGGGTAGTGACAACACTTCTTTTTTTTTTTTTTTTCCGGTACTGGGGGTTGAACTCAGGGGCATTCTACCTCCAAGCTACACCCCCAGCCCTATTTTTTATTCTTTATTTTGAAACCGGGTCTCACTAAGTTGCAGAGTGCCTCACTAGGTAGCTGAGGCTGGCCTCGAACTCAGATCCTCTGGTCTCAGCCTCCCAAATGCTGGGATTACAAATGTGCGCCTCCACGCCTGGCTAACACTTCTTTTTAGCAAAACTTAGAGGTGACCTTTAGCCCGATCACCTCATAGTCTGCTTCTTGTCCCTATTTTCTATCATCAAATTAGCTATTGAAGTTCATTCATCAGGTACATGGTTTGGATACCAAGAAAACTTACCACTAGGGTAGAGCTGACATGGAGAGTCAAGGGCCCTGTCTCCTCCAAGAGGTATTATGTAGGCTGAGCCCAGCAACGCCATAGGGGCTGGCCCAACCAATCTTTCTGGTCTTGATACCTGACTCAATATGCTAAGGATATGGGGCATAGATTCTAAGATGTTCATTCTCTAGCTGTATGGCTTGCTGTAGTTTTGTTTGGTTTTTTTTTTTTTTTTTTTTTTTTTTTTTTTTTTTTTTTTTTTTTTTTTTTTTTTTTTTTTTTTTTTTTTTTTTTTTTTTTTTTGTTTTTTTTTTGGCTGGGTTTGGGACTTCCCATTCTCTTACCTATTACTTTGTGTCAAAATGAGGTTTGCCCTATGTGGAATCATGGTATTTGTTAATTTCACTGGGGTTTTTTATTTATGCTCTTCATTTTGTTAAGATATCTTATTCTATCCTCGCTTGCTAAATGTTTCTTTCCTGAAAGTTGATTTTTGGTAAATGTTTTCTTGCCTTAATTGATAAGGTCACCCCTTTTTTTCATGTGGTATGTTATGTTGTTTGAACTTTTTGTGGTACTGGGGATTGAACTCAGGGGCATTCTACCTCCGAGCTACACCTCCAGTCCTATTTTTTATTCTTTATTTTGAAACAGGGTCTCACTAAGTTGTGGAATGCCTCACTAGGTAGCTGAGGCTGGGCCATGAACCCGGATCCTCCAGTCTCAGCCTCCCAAATGCTGGGATTGAGAAAATCTTTTGACTGCAAGAAATTTTTTTTCCAGTAAAGTCCCTACGTTTCATCTATCCACCCTTCCTGTTTCAGTCAATTGTGATGAAGCATTTTCCAATTTATATTTATCAATATGCCTTTTTAGAGTATGTGATCTCCAGTTAGGAACCATGTCATTTTCAACTGAAGCCAGACTCAATGAGGGAAACTGGAAATCACAGTTATGATGAACAGGAATGTCTTCAAGCACCAAACAATTTGTAACAGTGCAGGTCTCAGCATAAATAGAGACTGGTGATCACAGGGAACACTCAAGGCCTTAGTTCTAATCTGAGAGACAGTCGATAGCGCTCTTAATATTTACCCTTCTGAACAAGTTTGAAATTCTTCCAATGAAACATAAAGAGTTGTACTTACATCTTCCTTATATGTATTTGTGGACAGAATTTATTTACACCATATAGAGATGACTTGTTTATCATTAAGAGCGGATACCAGAGTGATTTGCTCAGGGACACATTGACTTTATCCTTTGAGATTCTGAGATTTCTCTCCTTGTAGATTGACTTAAAAAACTATATAGTTAGTAAAGATTTTTTATTAACATAACATTTTATTCCTGCTATGGTATGGGTTTTGAAAATATTTTTTGTTGGTGTATTGTACTTATACATCCTATTGAGGTTCAATGTGATGTGAATATACAGGATAGCAGCGCTTGGTGTGATGCCCTTTGTATCCCATCCCACTTCCCAAACCCTCCCAATACATGTTAGTCAAATTGGGAGTAGTGCCTTCACATATGCACCTAGCATTATTTGAATTGTTTCCTTCCTCAAGCATCCTTTTCACCTTCCCTTCCTCTCTCCTCTACTCCCTTTCTACTATTCTACCTGTCCCTTTCCTCATTTATCTGAAGTCCCTTTTGTTTCCTAATTTTTTCCTCTGGCTTCCACATTTGAGAGAAAATAGCACTCCTTCATATCTATTCAAAGGAAGTAAAGTCAGAATACTTTGCTGGTATATGCATGTCCATATTTATAGCAGCACATTTGACAACAACCAAATAATCAAACCAGTCTAAGTGACAATCAAAAGATGACAAGGTAAAGAAAATGTGGCATATACACACAGTGGAATTTTACTCAGCCATAAAGAAGAACAAAAGTGTGTTATGGGCAGAAAAATGGATGGAACTAGAGAATATAATCTAGAGTGTTCATTTGCTCTGCGATTCAAATTAACTTTCAAGTTCCCTTCAAACTCCAGCACTATGTGTGAGAAAATAGATTTATCCTGCTCTAAGTTTTTATTTCTTCTGGAAGTATGAAGCACAGGAAAGGGAAAGATATAGTGCATCTTAAATATATAAAGTAGATAACAAAGGCTGAAAATGGAGAAAGTCACCATGATTCCCTTATCACCTCAGAAGTAAGGGTCATCCTGCCAGGAAAATAAGATATTTAGAAAAGTTATCTATCTACAGTAATTTGAGTTAACTAAAAAGAGAAAAGAAGCAAAGTTCACCATTGCAAGTTTTGATGGCATACTCTGGAGTGTTGTGTGTGTTGCCTGTGGAACAAAGGGATTCTGGAGCTGTGTCCAGGGCATTCAAATAGAGATTTAGGAATATGCCCAAGGAGATGTGCTGGAGACCAGGACTAATGTGTAGATTAAGTCTAAGCAGACAAAATATCCTGGTCTCAAGAAAGGTGGCAGATAGTTGGTAAAGTTCAGGAAATATAATCCAGGTTAAAAGAGGTAAGATTTATCATTAACCCAAATTGTATCTCAAGGTTCAGTGATGATCGTCAGAACTTTATCAGTGGAAAAATAACAAAGAAAGAAATCAATTGAGGTTTGTGGCTTTGAGCAAAGGCTGTTTGAGATAGACTTTGAGTGTTAGGTATCTGTCAGGAAATTCCATTATACTTCAATTTTTCCATAATAAAACACTTTTCTCTGATTGTAAAAATGATAAATATTAATTTGAGAGGACTGAAATGTATGTGGGAGAGATTTAAAAAGCACTCATGATGAGCTGGGTATGGTGTCATATGCCTGTAATTCAAGGCTGAGGGAGGAGGATAGTGAGTTCAAGGCCAACCTGGGCAACAAAGTGAGCCCCTGTTTTGAAAACAGAAAAAGAAACAAAACCAAAACAAAACAAAACACCCACTTGTGTTGATACCTTTCACAAAGAATTTCTATTTTCACTTTCTGTCTTGCCCTTTTTATGGTGCATGCTGTATGCCGTTAGAACACTATTGATTTTAGAATATTCTCTGTTCTCTTTCCTTGCCATATTGAAGGTAATTACTTCTGTATTTTAAAATTCTTTATCACAAACACCATTATATTCCATTGTATCAATGCATCAAAATTTGCCAAATCATTCCAACATTTATACTTATGATTTTTGTAGCTTCTCAAGTTTTGAATAATTTCAAATAAGATCTTCAGTCATATGAAATACTTGTCTGCATTTTTACATATTTACTAATAGTTTTCTAAGAGCAATAGAATAGGAAAAAGTTATAATGAACTCTAGTTTTTATTTGTGTATTGAAAAATGATTGTGGTATTTGTTAGCCACTTATCTTCCACTAAGCAGTATAAGTACAATTTTTATTTCTGCATACTAGTCAGGAATGTAAATTTGAACTACACAATGAAGAAGATACAAAAAACATTTTACCAACAGAAAAGTTCAAATGGATAATTTACCCTTTTGATCTTTCTTTTCCTTTATTTTTTGTAGTAACCCAGAGGCATTCTACCTCTGAGGTACATCCCCAGTCCCATTTTATTTTTTATTTTGAAACAGGGTTTTGCTAGGTTGCTAAGAGTTTTGCTAAGTTTCTGAGTCTGGCTTTGAACCTGTGATCCTCCTGTCTCAGCCTCCCAAGGACTAGGATTACAGGTATGTACCACCAGGCCCAGCTCTTCTTTTGATTCTTTATTAATAGTCACAATTTTAAAAATATGATTAATAATCATTTATTTAATTCTATGTGTACATTAATGTATTGTGTGAGATAGCTCAGTATTTAAAACAACTAATGAAGAACAGATGCCTTCATTTTAACAACACAGAAATTAAAACAATGATAAAATAGGTATCTGAAGTTATCTAGTCTAAAATGTTCATTTTTTTTCAATCACTTGTAGTTATCTAAAATAATACATGGAGGATTCTAAAGATAAAATTTTCTAGTAATTAATATTTTTTTGTATCTCTATATAGTAATTCCTAAAGAATTCTCTTTAATATAAAATGCTCATGACCAAAACAAGGTTAAGAACTATGATTATTATATGTAATATCATGTCCCAAAGGAAATCCTAAAATAGAAAAATGACATGGGGTTAAAACTAAGAAAATACAAATAACAAAGAGACTTTAGCTAATAATGCCCAAATATTTGTTAATCATCACAATGCAATTGTTACATCAAGTGTCTTTAAAATGTAATATAAAATGTCAACCGGGCATGGTGGCACACACTTGTAATCCCAGCATTTGGGAGGCTGAGAGTGGAGGATTTGGGTTCGTGGCCAGCCTCAGCTACCTTGTGAGGCCCTCCGCAACTTAGTGAGACCCTGTTTCTAAATAAAGAATAAAAAATAGGGCTGGAGGTACAGTTCAGAGGTAGAATGCCCCTGAGTTTAATGCCCGGTACTGCAAAAAATATATATATATAAATAAATAAATAAAATTAAAAAAAATAAAATGTCCTAAAAATGTGAAAAAAATAAGAAAGTTTCAATTCTTGCCTCACAAGTAGAATACCACTTTAAGCAGGCACCTCCTACATGTCCCAGGCTAACTATTAAGCAATAAGTCAGGCTATAACTTTCATGTACTCATTAACCTTGTAAGCAGAAGAAACTGAATCTTCTAACGTGGAGGAGTGAGACGAGGTGATGAATTCCAATCAGCAGTGTATGAAACTGAATGATGGTCAATCCATTCCTGTTCTGGGCTTTGGCACCTATGCAACTAATGAGGTAACAATAGTTACATAGAAAACTGCTATACTGCCGGGCGTGGTGGCGCACGCTTGTAATCCCAGCATTCGGGAGGCTGAGACCGGAGGATCTGGGTTCGAGGCCAGCCTCAGCTACCTAGTGAGGCACGCCCCAACTTAGTGAGACCCAGTTTCAAAATAAAGAATAAAAAATAGAGCTAGGGGTATAGCTCGGAGGTAGAATGCCCCTGAGTTCAATCCCCAGTACCACAAAAAAAAAAAAAAGAAAAGAAAAAGAAAACTGCTATACTGCATTGATTTTCAAATTGACCACTGGCTAACATGCAAATTTTGATTTGTCCCCATCTGATAATAAATAAGGATGGTGACTGTCCCTGAACTGCTTGTACAAACAGTGGGATCTTCATATACATGCTTTTATTTTGGAGAGTGTAATTTTGGGTTGTGCTACTAGTGGGGTTCTATGTAACCAACTTCTCAGTGAAAGGATTTAAAATTGAATACCCAAACAGATTTCGTTATAAACAACATTGTCAAGCCGGGAATGGTGGCGCACGCTTGTAATCCCAGCATTTGGGAGGCTGAGGCTGGAGGATCCGGGTTCGCGGCCAGCCTCAGCTACCTAGTGAGGCCCTCTGCAACTTAGTGAGACCCAGTTTCAAAATAAAGAATAAAAAATAGGGCTGTGATGCATGGAAGGTTGCACCATATTTCTTCTCTTTTTCATCCCACACATCTTTTCCTAAGGTCATTTTATTTTGTGATCTCTCTAATATAAATAATAACAACTGCTATGATTATATGCTGAGTCTTATGAATTTCTTTTGCAAATTATTTTTCCTGGGTGTTTTTGTAAACCTTGTGTGAGAATGACTTACAAGTGATTATGTAAGATTGAAGAGGTTTCTGGTATGCCCTAATCTTGTTATTAAATAGAAAAACCCAGACAAACAGCTTGGCTAGAGGCATCACCCTAAATGCAAAACTTACTCAAGACACGGGAAAATGTTGATTTTTATGCCTGAACTAAATATCTATCATGCAGATCTCTAAAACTACTTTTTGTTGTTCCTCTAGGTTCCCAAGAGTAAGGTCATAGAGGCCACCAAATTAGCTATAGATGCTGGGTTCCGCCATATTGATTCTGCTTATGCATACGAAAATGAAGAAGAGGTAGGACTGGCCATCCGTAGCAAGATTGCAGATGGCACTGTGAAGAGAGAAGACATATTCTTCACTTCAAAGGTATTGTACCTATGCTATGCGGGTGTACAAATTTATGTGTTGACTTGAAGTGACATTCATTTGAGTAGATGATTAGTGAATTTTGCTTATTGGTCCATCTTTTTTTCAGTATGGAACCCAGAGAAAAATAATGGCTTCCTAATCAATGCTACTGTGAAATTTATAACATTGTATTGTCTTTGCTTTTGTGACTCTCAGTTCAAAACATCATAGTTTAGCATTACATAGAACTATGAGAAAACTATAATTTCTCTTATCTACTGAATGATTTTCTTTTTTTTTTTAAATTTTTTTATTGTAGTAATTCGTGCAATATAGCATACATCTTTGTTAAGTACGAGTTGTTAACAACATATTTGCACACAGTTCTCATTTGACCCTTTCCCCAATTCCCACCCCAATCCCCTCCCCTTCCCTCCCCCTCAGGTTCATTTCGGTGAGTGACCTTGATATGATTGTGTAATTACATCATGTGCTTTAGGGCGTCCCTCTGCCCCCTGCGTCCACTACAATTAAATCAACTTCATTGCTTATCGAGGATCTCTCCTTTTCATCTGGAGACCCTCCTATGCCACATCCCCTCCCTAGCATCCACATATTAGGGAGAACATATACTTCTTAACTCTTTGTG